>VUQS01035525.1:0-24446 GCA_015108495.1 Heterochromis multidens | reverse complement strand
GGGGGGAAATTGAAAAAAAAAAAAAAAAAAAAAAAAATCAAACATGCCTTTTTTTCCATGCACATTTGCAGTACAATCACCTGATTCAGTTCATGTGCAGAGAGGAGGAAAATGGTGGAGCGGTCTGCTGCACAACTCTTGAGGAGTGGAGATATAAATATTGCTGTCATTTTTATTGCATGAAAGAAAGTGACGACAAAGTGCAAACTGTGCCAGAGCTTGCCAGACATCTACAAAGACAGCACGCCAACACAAAACTACTGAAGAACCCAGCGTGCTGTTAAAACTGAGCATATGCCGACCCCAGCTAAGAAGCCAAAACCTTCAACAGTTAACAAAAGCATGACGAGCCATCAGGCCTACAGTGTTGTAGCCTTCATTTCTACCTGCACCCGCTTCCATTGCTATGAAGTGCTGTTTGGGGCAGTTTTCAAATCTGATGTCGGCTTTGCGTTCAAACTTAAACACTAAAATAAAAATCTTGGGCATGTCCTTATGTGTGTCCTGTAGCCTACGGTTTATATTGTTAACTGGTAATTGGATGTTGTGGAGTAACACAAATGTAATTTAACAAATTACTCTAGGGAGAATTTGAGTAATGTGAGTGATACCAAACTTTAAAAATAAAATTAAAAAGTAATATGTAATATATTACTTTTTTTCTCCAGTTGTAGATGTACAGTTGTAGAATTGGGCAGCCTGACGCTCTACGATCCGGCCAAATAAAGATTTTGTTCATCTCTGGTTTAAAATGTTGAAAATCGAAAAACAATCCATTTGCTTGTGAGACTCAAAACTTCTCTCTCCAAGGGGTGAGAGACAAAGCGCAAGATCTTCTGCTTTGCGATGCTACATTCCCTTAACGTAGCCCAGTTTATGCACTGCAGCCTGTTGTCAAGGCAACCTGGCAGCAAATCAGGGCACAGCACAAGAGAGGCAGGGATCCAAGGAAGGGAAAAAGTGAGCGAGAGACAAAATTAGGTGAAAAATAACAACAGTATCCACATAAATAGAATACATTTAATATCCTGGTGCTGTCATCTTCGAGCGTGGAGTTGAGACAGGATGATTTTCCTGCATTACAGATGATTCACAATCACAGCAATACCAGTCTTAAGGGTTTTCTTTTTAACCAGGAGGTTCAAAACCCATGCGCCCACCTCACTCAGGTCAACTGGAATATCTCATTTAATTCTCACTAACTGAATGTGAATCATTATTCTGGAAACATTTCAGCAAACGCAGGACAAGTTTTCTCCAAAATATCCCTCCTCCCACAGCCACTAAACATCAACATACAAATGTCGCATCCATATTCCTTAAAGCTAATCTCTGTGCTGCTGAAATAGCCCCGATCACTCACAGTTAATTGTGCACTTAGGGGATTTTGTCTGTCAGCACAGCAGGGTGGGTGCTGGGGGTTGTGAGGGCATTGATGTGTGCATGGGTTGATATAGCAGCATTTATGTCTGAACCAATTGTCCAGGTTGTCTGCGTAATACCTTTAATCCACCCCCTGCTACAAGCATCAGTCCCAGAAGATACAGTCAAGGGCATGGTTACAGCCCAGTAGCATCCTTCTTCCCCTTTTTTCACCTCTATCACTCCCTCTGATAATCACAATATGGGTCTCCTCTCTACAGGGCACAGCTAATCCCCGTGGCTCCTGGACCATGTGACAGTGGGGAGGTAAAGAAGGAGGATGAATCTGACTGGACTTTAAGAAGCCATTTTCTAGATGGATCACTGCCTGGAGAAATAATACAGGCTGTAAGACTTTGAAAACGGGCAGCCCATCTAAGCTTCTGGAGGAAGAGAGAGCGACAGAGAGAAAATATATCAGCCTCCAGTAGCTTTAATGCAGGCCAACTCCTGCACTGAGTCAGATGGCTTGGCACACAGAGCACTGGCTTATGGGTTATCTCTCCATCACTCCACTGCTGACAGGCTGGACCCTTCAACACACACGTGTGCACACACGCACATTTTCAAGCACTTTTAGCATTCTGGGTCTGTGTTTCTCTCACATAAATTCTTCCGTTTTCAAAACTGCCTTTAAAAAAGGCACCATTATGCACACAATGGCTGGGAGAAATTAAAAATTTCCAACAATCTGCGATTGCCAATATAAAATCAGGCGTGTACTGCATCCTCCAGGGCTGAATGAAACTGCTATAAAGTGCAGTTCCTCTAATGGCCACTTGAGGCTGGCTCCAAAATTGAGTCAATCAACACAGACCCTCATGTTAAACTGTCCAACTTGTCTCTATACCCAATCTAACCATTTATAACAAATATGCAGGGATTGTATTACTAACCATTAGGATTTTATTAAGGCTTAAACTTTGCATTATTGGTGATGTTGCACCTCTGGTTTAAGGATGTGCTGACATGGACATCTGTAGCTGGCAGCCATCTGTGATGGTTTTCACCTCGGCTAACTGGAGTCAGTGAAACTGACTTCACAAACGTCTTTTGGAGCATTTTTAATGCAAATATTTGATAAATAATGTGACTGCTGCGCAGTTAATTGTATTTAAGAGACTGTCGAAGAAGTCTGTGCTCCAGTTTTGGTGAGTGAAATTACATAGTTGCTTATCACTCATTAGCAGGTGTCTGAGCATTATACCTGTACGGTTTAGGGATGCAGCCTGCTGACCAAGCTTGGTAGTGTTAGCTGGTAACTAAATCAAATAATTAATTACAGTCTAAGCACATATCAACCAAAGAATACAAAGTCAGATATTTTTAATTATTTTTGCTTTAGGGCATTTTCACTCCTATTGGTCGTTTACTCTGGTCTGAATCAGTTGATGAGTTTGTGAACTTGTAGCTTTCCTGTGGTTTGGTTTCTTTTCAGACAGAAAAAACTCCAAGCGAACTCCAAGCAAACCAAAATGTGTCACTACAAACCACGTGAGAAAGTTCAGTCCCTTTACCAGCCAGAGGTGTCTGTGCTGGGAGCAACAAAGCAAATATAGGAACAAATGGATAATGGATAACATGGAAACCTTATTCCTAACATTTGTTTTTATCTGGGCAATATTTCAGGCAAAACTGTATGAGCTAGTCTATGGTACTCTGCTGCATCCCAGAATGCAAAGCATACCTGGCTACAGGAAGGCATTCAGCTCAAACTTGCAGCATACACCTGGTGGTTGAAGCAGTTCGAGGTCGGACCTCACCATAAACGAACTGCTCTGCACTTTGTTTGGAATAAGGCTGAGACCACCAAAGGGTCTCGATGTGGTTGTTTTGGTCCGCGCCCGAGTGAGATTATCATGTTTACATGTGCACAAAAGAACCTCACCAAGTGGGGAAATTAACCAGAGTTCAATTTAAATGGACTAAACAGCACAGGTGTGTAAACACCCTCAAACTGGACAAACCCAGCGAGCTGATGGACCAAAATAGAGCAATTAAATGAAGGACACCTATAATGTGCATTTGCGCTGGTGGAAAACCAACAAGACATAGCTAGCTTACCTGGGAAACACATGCTTCAGGTAAGCATGTTACCTAGGTTGCCCAGATAGGAAATGGAGACTTCCACACTGCTGCTGTTCTATAGTGCTTAACATGAGATGGCAGGTCTCCACAGCACTGCATTCACTAGTCATGATGAAAATCTCCATCAGTGTCTGTGTTTAACTCTCCACTCTATCTCAACACAACAAAAAAGAAAGAGACCCCCACCTTGTAGAGCTATTCAGCAACTGTGCTTAAAATGGATTTATCTGCAGAGTTTAATTGTCAAAGGCAAACCACTAAACAAGCAAAAATGTGTAAAATAGCCCCTGAAGAAGAAAAAAAAACAAACAGAAAAATGATGCCAAATGTCTACCCAACCTAATGGGCACCAGTAACAGCAAAAAGGGCAAAGCAAAAACACCACACAGAGCCACAAAACCACACAAGTAAAGAACTTCAAACATGGGAGAGAATACACTTATAATGACTAAATGTTCAATGTCAGGACAGGACAGTGTCATTTTTCCAACCCATGCAATCTCACAAGTGCACAAACAAGTTGGCTTGGTCTGTCACAATATTTAGGTGGGTGGTGCATGGCAAAGTAGTAACCACATGAGTGCCAGGACCAGAGGTTTCCCAGAAGAACATTGCATCATAATGAGATGACTGATATTATTCACTTCCCGTGACAGTGGTTTTAATGTGGCTGAATCAAGCACTAACCAAAAATAACCTCCTCTTCATGGTTGCTAGGACATGCTTGGGTCATCTCAGATTTTCCTACTGGCTTCTGTCGTTTGTTTATCCCCACACTTCCTGAATGCTGATGGCAGACAATCTCCTAGTTTACACAAGTGGAAGGAGAAGAAAACCAGCACACTCCCTGCAAAAGAGGAAGAGGGGGAGGAGGATGAGGAGGGAGGGAGTATCTTACTAACCAAGTGAACAGCACAACGAGGGTCACCTGATGTCCACATGTGATCTTTACCACTAGGGAGTGATGGAGTGTATATCAGAGGAGGATGACATCTGTTTTAAGAGGCTTCCTCTCCATCTGCACAACTATAAAACAGGACCCAGAATCTACACGAGTACCTGTGTTTTTCATCAGTATTGACGAAGGAGGGTAGATGAGAAGAGGATGCTGTTGTCAGTTATGGCAAGCACACATGGAAAACACCACAGAGCAGGTCAAGAGGGAAAGTCGGGGTTAGGGTTATAGGTGAATGTAAGAATAACACAAGTGCAGGGCGCGAGGGATGGCCTGGTAGTGTTTTCAGATGATGGCGAACACCCACAGAATCTTAAAATCTGGAAAAGGACACAGTTTATAACGCAGCACAAATAAACGCCCTGCCTTTCAACAGTCCATTTGAAGTGCAGTGCCAGCGCAAACCTGTGCGAGATCAATCTGCTCTCCGGAGGGATAAAAGCAAAAGGCCCCATTTCAACAGGCCTCTCCAGAGACAGAACCCCATTCATTCCTTCTCTGAATGCTTTAGTTGTTGCCAACCACGCGGTCTGTCACTTGGCAAAAAAGAGTTTTTGAAAAGAACTCGCCGGGGATGAAGGATCTATGGCTCAGGTCCACTGTTCGAATTCTGTTTGTCTGTTTAGTTACTCAGTAGCAAAGGGACAGAACCGTTCTTGGATCCTCGACTGCATCTGCTCATCCATCTCAGAGCTCAAACACAATAAGATGGCAGTTAGCTTGGATGATACATTAGGGCCTGGGAGAGAGCCTGTAGAGCACAGTAAAAGTGCCTGTCACAGCTTTCTATTCTGCTTAGGAGCTTTGAAGTGCACCATAAAGTCATTACACGATTAGAAAGAAATGCATGGGAAAATACAGAAGCCAAATTTAGTAATCCAAGACTCTCTCCAAGATTTATGATGGCGTTGAGCTTATAAAACGTTTTACTGTTTAGTAATGGCCTTTAGTTTTAAACAAAGTGACATCACAGGGGAGGTTTGGTCTGATGCTGTATGTCTGAACCATATTTTTTCCTCAGGTCAGACTATTTATAGGCTTTCGGCTTCCAAACGCTGCAGGTGAGGATAGGATAAGAATTATTCTGATGGATCAGAGGCGGAAAACAAGAGCGGTGAATGTGATTCAGACTTCTTAAATCTTGTTAAGATGTTCCAGCCTTAGATCACTTCAATAAAGCTCATTTGTCACGCCAGCAAAGTGAATTACAGTAGACTAAATTAATTTGAGGATTAGGGAAGGAGGCTTGGCTATATGACAGCCTGTCATATCTTGTTGTTGTTGGTCAGTATAGAGTCTTACACACACGCGCACACACATAACAAACAAGTCATTATGATACTAAATGCACAAAAGCTGTTTCAGGGAATTCCCATGAACCAAATGTGAAAATAAAACTGTATCACTGTCCAAATGCAAAAATGGAAGCAAATCAATGCCAACAGCAACTGAATGAATTAAATGAAAACTGAAGTTCAAAATCTAAATATAAAAGGCCACAAACTCAGTTTAATGAGGTAATTCCTCCAGCCAAATGACACATTCTGTACACAAACCAGGAAAAGTCTCTTTAAGAAAACAGCAAACTCCAAGCTATAAACTTTACATATCTCAGGTTCAATATCCAACCCTGGAGCCAGAACATATTTTGCATGGGCAGCCAAAGTAAACCCGCCACAGTCTGGCCCGTTCTCAAAACTCTGTGTCACATCAAGATCCACGTCGCGATCTCAGGCCTCCATCTGAAGTGATTTATTGGCTAAAAGTTCTTTATGCCAGGCTTCTTTATCACTGTACTGAAAAGCTTGAAGGATCCCCCGAACCTGAAAAGATAAACCCTACTGCCTGACAATTACGGAGGGAGACAGGTCATGCAAATAACTCCAGGTTGGGAATCTAAAGACTGGGCAAAGGAATTCTGCCACCACTTCCATCACTAGGGACTGCTGAGGCAACAAGGGGCCTGGAGCAGTGGTGGGGCTCAGCATCTCTGAGCACGGAGGACCCCCCCCCCACCTCCCCAAGGGAAAAGCCGGTCCAGAGAGCGGGGGACTCTCACGGACAGTTGAGAAATTTTCCCACAATCAAACACAAACTGAGCCGCACAGGGCAGCGAGAAGGACCCCTGTCCACCAAAGAGACAGAGGGAGGGAGGGAAAGAGCTGATGGTTACAATAACACAACCCATAGAAGTACATGCTAGGCCATATCTCTTGTAAAGAGGCCCCTCAAAGTGAATGCACTGTTTTGTAAAGGATATTCAGTGATCCAAGTGAAGTCTCAACAATCTTCCAAGGATGTTTAACCTGTAGGTAACCTTCAGTAAATTTCAGAAACCTAGAGGGCTTGTACACGCCTTTGCACAGTTCATTGGTAAATGACCTCATTAAGGTAATCTGTTTTCAGCACAATCCACCACCACAAATACCATCTGCTACGCATTAAACAGGGTGTCAGGCCACAGAGGACATCTGGATTGCCATTGTTGAAGAGTTTAGGCTAATTTGGTACCGTTTGAACTTGGGAACCAACATTATAAGATAAAAACTCAAGAATGACAATTCAGGCCAAGAGATTTAGCATCATTTTGGCCACTGATATCAAATCTATTCAGCCTGCAAACAGAGGATATTCCCATTTTAAACAGGAACTGGTTGAACTTTGTCATTAGAGCTCAGTCAAAACAAATCTGCAGACTGAGATATTGAATAACTTTAGCTACCCAACACAACATGTCGGGAAAATTCAATCTAAAGCACATAATGGCAAGACCTTTGTAAACAAAATCAATTTCCTGAAGGGCAAGCAAAGCAGTGGGATGAGGTCACAGGTCAAAGGTCACCTATCATCAATCTCTGTGGAGTATATTTTCAACAAAACCATAGGTTTGACCTGTGAGATAAAGAGCTGCCGCTATCACAATCATGAATTTCAAACATTCACAACTTTAAATCCTTTGAAGACACTCCTGGATGATACAAAAGCAGAACCTGACTGAGGGAGCTGATAACTTTCAGGCTTATGTCATGTCTCTCACTGGCTTTGACCAAAGCCAAACACGACATTCTTTTCCTGTGTGATTCATGTCTTTCTACTGAAAATCTAAAGGTTACATCTTGCAAAAATGTGGCATGCAAGCCTCCTCTCGAGTGGGTCGGTAAAAGTCTTCAAACTTCCTTTTATAGAAGAAGTAGCCCCCAGAGCTGGATATCAAAGCCATTATAAATAAGAAGCTGGAATGCAGAAAGGGAAAAAAATAAACATCCGAGCTGCTCCGTTATCTACACCCAGCTGTGCAGTTTAGAGCCCAATCCTTGGAGATGATGTCACCTGGCATTGGATTACTGTTAAAATACTGTCCCTATAATTTAGAGTGGATACTAATTCATTCAAGTAGTAGCAAGCAAAACCTTTGTGTGAACCTAATTCGAGGTCAGTGCAGTCCTTGAACTGGGTTCACACAACCTTAACCTGATACAGTTCCACAAACTGACAATTGTATAAATGAAAAACACCCAACGATTAAATTATCATTATCAGCTGGACTAATGTGAACAGATGCATCACTATAAAACAGGTCTATTTACCCTCACCAACCACTTTATTAGGTACATCAGCCGCAATTATCTAATCAGCCAATCACAAGCATTCAGGCATCTAGACATGGTCAATCCTAATCCATCTATCCTGCCTGGTATCAACACTTCAGGCTGTTGCTGGTGAGGTAATGATGTGGGGGACTATTCTTGGCACACTTTGGGCCATTTAGTACAAGTTGAGCATTGATGCCACAGCCTACCTGAGTATTGTTCGTAATTATTTCCATACCTTTATGACTACAATATACCCATATTCTGCTTCCAGCAGGATAACGCATCACATCACAAAGCTCAAATCATCTTAAACTGGTTTCTTTAGCATGACAATAAGTTCACTGCACTCAAATGGCCTTGACAGTCACCAGATCTGAGTCCAATAGAGCACCTTTGGGATGTGGTGGGACAGGAGATTTGCATCATAGATGTGCAGCAACTGTGTAATGCTGTCATGTCAATATGGACCAAAATCTCAGAGGAACATTTCGAGCACTTTGCTGAATCTATGCCACAAAGAATTCAGGCAGTTCTGAGGGCAAAAGTGGGTCCAACCCAATACTAATAGGGTGCAACGAATGAAGGGGCCAGTGACTGTACAAGAGTCATTCTTGTTTTAAGTTGACTACAAAATCCAGAGAAGAACAGCTAATAAATTGGCATGTTAAGGGTATTTAACACCATTCCTGATGAGAAAGTCTAGCAATCTAACAGTAACAGTTTACAGTCACCATTACTCTGTAGTGTAAAAAACTAAAACTCTGTTCTTTCTGGAATGATTTCTGTGAGAAATTAATTTTCCACAAATATCCAAATGGTGTGCTCGCTCCTGAGTGCCTTGCCACAAGGTCTCTTTTCCACTCCCCTACAACACCAACTGTGACTGACCAACGTTAGCTTAGAAATGGAGTTCACTAGTCAATAATGTCAACAAATGCCCAGCAACACTTTAACAAACTCCACATAAGGTAAAAAATAAATAAATAACTGATGTGGTACTTATAAGCATTTTGCTTTCTTTCTGGTCTTTGTTAGCCAAGGCTAGCTTGCCAACCTTTTCAGGACTTTATGTGGAGAGCCACTGCAAATCAAAGCATATTTATGGTTTACCAAGGACTACCAAGGAGAGCAGTAGAGGAACATCTCCAGGCGCCACTTTTCAATATAATTTCAGAGGCAAAGTGAACCTGAGATGCAGAGGTGAGGGGAAACCTGCAGCCAAGAGAATATGGCGGGGCTGACGCACTGGAGGTTTGATAAATGATTCCATATGTGCTCCAGATCCCAAGTGAAAGAGCTGCTTTGTGTTCACTGAGGTAGCACGTGCACAGGTCCCAAGTGCACACCCCTCCCCTTCTTTCCCTTCCATCTACTGACAAAACCTATCTGGCCTTTTCTCGGCAGGTCAGGGTAATATTAGCCAAGTGTAAGTGGCAGGAGCAAAAGGTTTGGATGCCCGAGACTCAACTTTTTGCAGCCTATTTTGACGGGAGCTAATTGCCTGTGACTACATGGAGACAGTGGACCGAAAACAACCACAGCATTGAGTTAGATGACTGAAGGGGGGCACAGGGTAAAGTGGACTGAGATTGGGACCAAGGAGGGAGAGGTATTTGGGGGAGGGAGCTGTCAGTAAGTAAAGAAATATTAGGATATTCTCAACCTCTATTACCCCCAGTGCTAAATCACTCCCACTCGTGGAGAAATAATTCCTCGAGACATTAAAGAGGCAATCTTAGGCGCGCACCTGCTCCCTGTGCATTATAGCCTGCTATGAGTTAATAACTAATCATGCAAAATACCACCTTTATTGTGGTGACAAACACCCCTCTGTAAAGGCTCAACAACATCTGGTGAAACCAAGACTTAAATTGCCTTTAATTTACACCAGTGGTGGAAACATGCAAGTCTGATCAGGTAGTCAGGGCAGCAGGCTACTGTTTCCAAAAACAGCACGGCAGCACTAGTCCACAAAAAACTAGTTTGCAATGGCACAATGTGCGGAACATCAAGAACTTGAGGTGTCTTCTCCATATTTAATAACCACATGATTGTGTAACTCCAGATTTTCTACCGTATGGCTGTTGCTGATGAGAATGACAGGAAATTATACTTTAGGGGCAGATTGAGGGGGAGGAAATAAAAGAAGGAGGAAGAACACCAGAAATCAGAAAACTTTTCTGCACCGTTTTGTTTAATAGATCCCACTGGACAAGGAAGACTCATTCTTCAAAGATGTATGACACATGGACCCAAGCTGGGGGGGTTTTCTGAGTAATTAGTGAAAATAAATTCATACAGTGGTTTACATACAACCCACAATAATTAAACAAAAATACAAGAATGATACACAGAAGAGAAAGAGAAAGTAAATTGCTGGCGTGTATGAAGATCGTATGATAGCACTCCTTTACAGTTGGATTACACCAATGTTGATCTAATGCCAATGGCTTCTGGCACACTGGGAACATTCCTGCTACGCTGGAGTTCCTTTTAAACTTAGGTTCTTCACAGCAGAGAACAACCTCACTACTGTATGGGAGAAGCAGACCAGAGCCTGTTGCAGCCACCCAGCAACAAGTCCTGCACACTGGGCCTCTGTGGCCAGGAGCTGTTCTAGAAAAGCTGAAATCAGGCTATTGACTAAAGTCAACGAGACATGTACTCTTCAGGAGTCTTCTCAACAGAATGAGTCTGAAAGGATCTGAAAGGGTGCAAAAGATCCTCATGCATTTATCTGCTTTTACTTGTCAATACTTATTTAAGTTATTTCAGAGTAATTGACTAAGAATGTGCAAGCTTGGACAGTATGATGTATACCAGGGTATTTAGAAATCTAGGCTTAGTCTAGTTGATAGATCAAGCAAACAGGAACAAAGCTGTTCATCTTTTGCATCTAGAAAGTGGCTGAAGAGGGAAACACTCCAAAGTGCCAGCTTGCAATGAGTATCATCTCAACCCACTGATATTTTGATGTCCACTGTCATTAAGTCCTCCAGCAAGAATCAACTGCAGAAGGTAGATGTAGGTATGTTCAAGAATTTTAGACTAATCACATAGTCTGAAAGCAAGAAAACGTTCTAAGTGTGGCTAACTTTAGATGTTCTTGCACCAGCAGCCTTTTTTTATGCTTGTAGGTTAATGTCCACACATCTGTACTGAATCTGGTTATGATGCACCAGTTGAGAGGTTATAAATCAATTTATTGTGACACAGGTTTCATGCAACCATTCATTTTCTGCTGAGCTCAGTGAGCTGTGAAACACAGTGACTGATTAAAATAAGAAGTATTTTATTTATCTGAAAAGTTGGGAAATTACCATGTTACATCAGCCAAAACATAAAAACAACTCAGAAAAGTAAATAATTACACTAAAGAAGGAGCCTAATTAAACAGAAAATACAAAATGTGAGGAGTTCAATAAATCAAAATCTAAAATGTGATACAATACTTAGATTAAATCTAAAATGAATGCAGGTGTTGTGGTATGATGTGGCAAAGATTTTCTGTATCTGTCCTCGTCTCTGTGGAGCTGAAATAGATGTTAGATAAAGTGTTCAGCAGCATCTCCAGTGAGAGGTACACAGGGTGGTCAGGATCCATTAATTATCCATAGCCATTCACCACAGCCACAGTCATTTGGATGAGTACTGCACCAGCTGAGGAATATAAACAGTGTGTTGATTTATTTCAAACTGGATTGAAACAGCAAGAGCAATGATGAATTCGACTGGCAAGTTATAGTAGTAAACAACTAGAGTTTTTAGGGTGTAATTTGGGTTTAGTCTTGTTGGTAAATGTGACCACCCAGCATGGACAAAACTATGTGCACTGTTTGCACCTAGAAAGATTTGGCTAAGGGAAACACTTCAAAGTGCCAGTTTGCCATCAATATCAGCACGTCATCAGCCCACTGATGTGTCAGTGTCATCAAGTCTCTTACCGAAAATCTACGGAGGAAGGTAGGAGTGTCCCAGAAAGTTAAATTTAGAATAATAAACTAGTCTGAAAGTAAGAAGACACCCAAAGTATGGCTTCTTTTTTTCTGACATCTACACATCTGCAGTGAATCTGGTTATAATGCTTCACAAACATTCATTTTATCAAATTACAGACAAATCAATAAGCATCATAGGCTGCAGTCTTAGGCAGTGATGGCTGGCTGCATAACCCAATAGTGAACTGGTGTTTTACACTGATAGTATTAATAATTCATATCCATAGCTACAATGACCTCTAGCACCATCAACTTAGCTTTAACCATACACCATTGTGAAATTTCAGGAAGGATAGATACTGCCCAGGCTTTCTATTAATAGGACATGTGATGTATCCTTGCATGAATTTCAAGGTGTTTTTGGACATAGGCACAGCTCTACTGTTCAAAAACAAAGAAGCCTTTGGCTGTACTGTGTTGATGGCGTGAAAATATGGTTGCCTCCTGCTGTAAAAACAAATCACAGAATCAAACCAGTTCTACTTTTTTCACATGTACTAATAAATGAAGGTCTAGTAAAGTAGGAAAGGGAAGGATGAGGAGGGAAGGGGGGTCTCATAACCACTTGTGCCTGAGGATTGGAAGGAGAGGAAGGGGGCGGGTGGGCATCCAACAGAACCAAAACTGTGTCTGGTATAGGATTATAACCTCACAGCTAATTACTCCCAGACTCCTTAGCTCTGCGCCAGAAACTCTGCACAGATACAGTAAGTCAGCATGCTGCCCGCTTCTCAACCACACAAAGAGAGAGGCTGGCACAAGGCCTCGTGCGAGCACTGCAGCCGCTCAGTATGTAAGTGATGAGGGACGAGTAAAGAAGGAAAGGTTTTATGAAGGGAGACAGGGACAAAGATATCCACTTGGAACACTTGTTGATGAACTGTAAGGGTCCACATGGGGGTGTCGGTGCTTTCTAGATGATGTGATGATCAGCACTCATTGCACACTGATTTATTTAAAGTTTGGACCGTGTACAGTGTTCATCTAAATCCTGAGTACATCTGACAAAGCACATCATCAGTCAACAGGCTACAGAAAAGAGAAGCGACATGCCTTCCCATGACCAAGTACAGGCCTCCAGCCTGGCTCAGCTCCTGCCCCATCCTAACTGCCACACCGGATTCTCACCTTACAGCCCCGATGGGCAGCAGCAACAGCCAACCAAAACATCTGGCTGTGTTAGAAGAGAGTAAACCTCTCCCTTAGCTGCTGGTCGGGAACAATGGTCCTGTCTTTCCCCAGCTGGCCACCACTCCTAGCTTAGACCAGGCACAGTCCACAGCTATGTGTGGCCACTCAGATACCAGGTAAAACACACACAGCTACCCAGAGCTGAGCAAAGCTGCCACTCATGTGTCTGCCCACAGAAACAAACACACACATCCAAAAGTAGTCCAGCCTCTGCTCAGTCAGCAGGGGTACAGCCAGAAGCCGAGCACCTCAGCCCACCGGGCCTGTTTCTCTTGGATGACACATGTGTTTTTCTTCCCTACCTCCACTCTGAAAAAACACAGGTAGCTGGACAAGGATTGCACACTACAGTCAAAACAGTGGACCCAAAAATACTCCAGGAAAATTGCTTCCTTAGTCTGACTCGAGGGTAAACAGGACAAATATTCCTGCTTTATATGTGAATTTTTGCATGCCTGTAAAAGAGCTTATAGTGTATTAAAAGCTCAGCTCTGCTCAGAGATATGCAGCAGGACTTTTGAATAAATCCATCCATCACTGACATCTTTTAACACAAGTCTGTCGGTTCAGTAGGCAGCCTATTGCTGCCTGTGATGTATGTGCATTACACATTGTTTTAAAAAAATCCTTCAGCAGATTTACATGCACAAATCCTGCAAGCCACTTACTTACCCGATGATTAAAATGTAATTTCTATGCCATAATCCACCCCAATCCTTTCACCAATAATGGCCATTTTTTTAATATACATTTTTCTCTTTTTTATTTCTCAGAACCACGGCCAAAAAGTTGGGGATCACTGTGGCTTTACTTCATGCAGCACGATCTTGATTCGGAAGAAGGAATGAAGCTAAGCTGTACAGGTAAGGAGGGTAAGGAGGAGAAGGAGGAGAAGGAGGAGGAGGGGATCATTTTGTGCTTATCATGGTGCTGTGCTTGTAAAGCCTCAACCACTGGCCAAGAGGAGCAAACACTGCATCACTGCCAGATGTTCAGTCAGATTAAACAGCTCCTGATGCCTCTGACAAGCAGTGTGGGCATTAAGAGTTATGGATGCCTGAATCTCCTGATAAAAAAAAAAAAATGCAGTTTTCTTTATTTAATAACAATGTGAGATTCACAAAAACTTTCTTTTTATAAATTAGCATCCTTCACATTAATTTCTGTTATTTAGATGAAGAGGGTGTAATATTTTGACACATCTGGATGTAAAACAGTATAGAGGACCAAAAGTAACAAATATCAAGAATAAATACATTACTTCACAAAAAAAACATTAAATGGACCAAAAATAATATTAAAAGTTAATATGCAAACAAGGCATGTATAGTCGATCATATCAATCGAACAGTATGTGAAAAGTCTACCTCATGACACTTTGAATGAAGAGAAATGTTGAAAGAAATACAGAAATAAATATGTTTAGGGAAATAAACAGGGGAAATCCAAAGGGAAAATAATACAGAATTAAGTACAAAATTAAAAATAAATAAATTTAACAGGTAATAAATTGATAAATAAAAAGAAAATGAACCTGAACAGCCAGATTTAGCCCAAGTGAAAGGGAACTCCTAACCACTAAAAGAAGTATGGATCAACAGGAGTCCATCATAGGTTTGAGAGTCTGAATCTGGTGCAATAAACAGAAAATATTTTCCTATATTTAATTTCATTTACATATTATAATAAAAGTGGGAAAAATAAGGCGTCTTCATTGTGCTCCGAGTCTAGATGCTTTTGAAAAATTTAAATATATTTTTTTTTAAAAAGAGTAGGGAACAGTTCCCTTATTTTGAAAAATCACTCGATTTGAACAGATCTTGTTATGAGCAGATATTTCTTTGCAGTGTGGGTGATGACACAGCAGTGGAGGTGGCGCAGCGCCCTCTATGGACGGATATAGGAACTAATATCAGCTTGTCTGGCCCAGTGAACGCAGAACCGGATAATATCGAGGTCAAATACATTGAGCATCATGTAAGACTCAGTGCAGTCCATCAATATAACACAGAGCGGCATTAATATCTCAAAATTATCACATCATTGTGAGAAAACCGTCAAATAGATCAAAGATAATAGGTGGGGGCTGGCTGTCACGCGCAAAACTGCATATAAATTAACCGATATGCACCTAATGGCGCCAATAATGTGTTATAATCGAAGCCATTAATCATTTTTACACTTTAATATTAATGCAGGCGAACTAGCAGGCTTCAGATCAGGTGCTGGATCCTAATTGGCATGTTGAGTAGAGGGAGAGGACAGCCAGGTAAAGCCACAGGAATGGTGCTTTGATCACATTTTAAATTAAACTCTAATCTGCCCAAAGCAGCAGAGACTGTAGCATCAAAATGCCCCTTTTCCACATCCAGGGACTCAAATATATCCAGGCCGATGGCCCCGATTGCCTCCACGGCTGCTGAAGGCACAACCATCACAGCCTCCAGCTCAGCTCACACTGCCTGGCAGAGAAAATGTAAACTTACCTTGCAGACGCGTTGCGGAGAATCAGTCGCTGCTCGGAAATAATAATCCCGTGTGGCTGTCAGCAGGCAGATGGGAGAGAAATCACAGCGGGCTGAATAAACAGAGAGCCGCTGAGCTGTGCTGACTGTACGAGGCGGTTCATTCAGCTGAATGATAGTGGAGAGTGAAGGCACTGACAAGTCGGTCAAAACAGCAGCACCACGCCTCCTGTCTTAAAGTCACCGCACTCTGCCTGTCTGTGCCTGCCTGCATGCGTGCGTGCGTGCGTGTGTGTGAGGTGAGCATGACCGCATCAAATCATAACTTCCTCATTACAAGCAAATAATGCAAATGCAGCTTCATTAGTGTCAAATTAGTGGTTTTAACTCCATGTATACTAACTGGACTTTTTCAGGCTCTTCATACAGATGTATAACATGAACACTGTCTGCACAAGAGCTTGGAAATGTTTTTTTAGACTGTAGGAGGAAGCCAGAGTACCAGAGAAAACATGCAAACTCCACACAGAAGCACCTGCAGCTGGAGTCAAACCCACATCATTCTTACTGCGAGGCAACAGAGCTAACTAGTGTAACACTGTGCCATAGACTTGCATTTCAAAATCTGCAAAGTAAGTAGTAACTAAAGCTTTACAATTACTGGCAAGGAGTAAAAAGTGTGACATTCTGTGGAGTAAAAGTAGAAATTGACACAAGACGGACTGGATGGGCAACCAACTTGGACAGAGGGCATTAGGCTCGACTCAGTTTGGTATTTCATTAAAAACAAATACTGCAAAACAACAAATTCAAACATAAAGAAACAACATCAAGAACCAGCATGCATAATAACCATAAATGCACAGTACACTCAAAGCAAATTTGTTTCAAGTGACACTGCCTCATGAACTGATGATGACCTTTTTCTAGTTCCAAAGACACGTATCTAAGGGGTAGACGACTTCCCAAGGTCTGACGTGCATAGGTCTATGCACTCCAAAATCAGTGTGGTCCTCAGTCATGCTGCTACAATTGGTTCAGATGCCCTAAGCTACTATTAATCGAATAATTAACGTGGGCTTGGTTGTTACTACAATAACTTATCAGCGATGTGGGTATTTAAGATTTTGATAAGCATATCATATGACTTAGCTTTACTTTTAGCTGTAAAAGCATGTCAGCAGAATTCAGCTGGGGGGCAGTGACCCTTTTGGACAGGCTTGGACCCTTAGGGCTCCTGTCCATAATACCAACACTGGTCTCTAACTGTTTGCCTCAAAATCCTTAATTTAATTATTGATGTAACTATCAATGAATCACTCAGAGTTAGTGTTCATGTTCAGGGTTGTTGTTCTTACATTATTAAAACCAGTGTTCTTGTAATGGTGCAGTGTATGGGACACTGGAACACGACAAAATTAAGGTTGTATAAAGTAAACTAGAATAATGAAGAACAGTTAGCAGAATAATTTGTACATGATTTTTAGAAATACAGAACACTTCTGTGTGTAAGTGCAAAGACCCATGGAACTGCTAATGTTTAACATGAAATCCTTACTCTGCTGGTGTTGTGATCAGTTATGTTGTGTTTAGACTTTTGTTCTTGGAGCTGTGTGATGTGGTTTAGAGTGTTTGCGCAGCCAAGAGCTGTGTAACAGTTTAGCTTTTAACAGTCCACCATGACTAAGACTCCTGTAGCGATTAATGACTCGCAGTCAGTGTTCATGTTCAGGGTTGTCATTCATACATTATTAAAAGTAGTGTTCCTGTCAGTGTGCGGTAATGGGGCACAGCAATGTGACAAAAAAACTGCAATTTTGTTCTCTTAACACAAAATTTAGATGGCAAGTTTGCATATTTTTTAAAATAAAGCCAACTTATTAAATCTCATTAATAATGAACAACCATGTGCACATTGTCATTGCTACCAATAAATATCTAAACAGCCAATTTCCAGTTGAAGACTCTCTGTTGGAAAACAGCTAACAAGTAATGAAAAGTATTAACATGCATGTCACTTAACCACAAATTCTATAATGATGTAGCCTCCAGAAATGTTCTTCAGACTTACTGCTGATTTCTTGTTTTCCTATGAAATAAAGACTAATAAAGTTACCCAAATACAAAGCAAAGGTCTTGCCGGAGCAGCTGCTAAGCACTTAATCCTCTGAAATATGAAGAAACAGTATGACTGGCTGTGTTTTGATCTCCTCACAGCCTGTAATCCCTCATTAATTGCAAATTCTGGGCATCCACTTTGACCTGGGCTCAAACGTGGACATCAGCACTAATTTATACATTTGGGGGTGAAAACGAGTCCTGCTGTGGTGTTAGTATGTGAGATGATTCCTCAGCAAGATACTAGTTTGTTGCAAAGGTCCCTAAACATGGCTGAGTGTTACAATTCATTGTTCTTTTCTTTGTAGTCTCCATGACATATAGGATCATTCAAAGCATGAACAAGGCTTGGATAGATGCTTTAAAGTGGATTTATTCTACTTTTCCTTACTTGTCTTTTTTCAGTGGTGAATGTTCATATTAAGTATCCAAAGTTTCAAATAATGTCCTCAGCATACGTAAAAGTAATCCTTGTGAGCCAAGAGTTCTGGCTTCAGACTGCTTTAAACAATTAATTTCACACAGTTTTTTTTCTACTCTTACATCCGTATGAGGTCACGGAGGGGGGAATATCCCTAATATGGCCAATATGTTTCAGGCAAAGAAGCCCCACACACCTTCAGTGGAGCAGCCTCTAACTTTAGTGATATGAAAACATTAGTGTTTTCTTGGAGCTGGGTTGTTTAAGGTTATTGGATTAAAAAGAAGTCAGAATAATTTTTAGCATAATTTATGTTATCTAATATTGGGATATAAACCTCTGAAAGTAAATAGTGGTACATAGAGTTAAGCAGAGGACTTTGAGCTGGGAGGCTGCTGTTTGAATTAAGTGTCAAGTCAAATATCAGAGTTGACAGATAGACTCAAGTCACGGGAGATGTGCTGTCTGGTTATTTTTCTAGCTTTTGCCTACTGCAATTTTTAATATGGCACTTGGCTCAAAGCGGCTAATACCAGTGAAGAAGCCACCAGCTACAAGTCACCAAGATAAGAATCCAACGATATAAAGCTACAAGCTGATGCCTGACCATTGTCACTGTGTGACGGCCGTAATGCCCGACAAATTTTTTATATGCTTCAATTGCTTGGATGACCACACAAGTCAGGGATGGTGACTAGTGTGAGAACAACATTACTGAAGTGATGAAGCAATGCACCAATATACTGTATATGTTATATAACCTTTTCACTTGTAGTGTGAACACAGCGTAACCATTATTGATGGACGTAGCCAGAGTGCTTCTGGACTCCACATTTTGAAGCCGTCAGATTTTTTTAATTAGTGCAAGTGAAGCCCAGCACACAGCAAACAGCTACAGCTACTGTTTTGGGAAGTCTGTCAGTCAAAGCAGCCTCACCCATAACTCATCTCTGTGTTTATCCAGTTTTCAGTTGTTATGAAGGATGAACCGTACTAAACATTTGGGGTTTTTTGTACCAGACTGAAAATATGTTTTTTTTCTGCTGTAAATTTGGACATTTTAACATGGGAGTCTATGGGGTAACTTGCTATGGAGCGACATTAAAGGAAATGCAGTTTTTTGAACTTCCTCATTGGCTCCATTTTTCAGCTTGGGAGGTTACCTCTTGATCAGCATCCACCTGTCAATCAAAGCAGTAATGCACCTAATAATGCAGAAGTTTAAAGTCTTTATAAATCTTAAATAGGTATTTGTTTTGTTTGTTTGTTTGTTTGTTTTTAAACGAGAGGAAAACTTTTGTTAGTACCAGGCTGTGAACATGTTTAGTTCTGCTGTAAAGGTTGACATTTTATCATGCAAGTCTATGGGGATTGAATCACTTTTGGAGCCAGCCTCAAGTGGACATTAGAGGAACTGCAGTTTATGGCAATGGCTTCATTCTTCAGCCCCAGAAGTTACTGTTTCCCCAAAACACAACTCTAAAAGTCGTCAAGTTCAGCACTGCGAGTTAGTGAATTGTAACTATCCCACATTAGAAGATGAATTTGGACATTTTAACATGCGAGTCTGTGGGGACTGACTCACTTTTGGAGCCAGTGTCAAATGGCCACTTGATGAATTATAGGTTAGATACGCATGCTCCTTCATTTGACTGCTATACATCTGCATACTGGTGTATTAAACTGATGCCAGTCTAATCACAAAATTAACAAGGGGGCACGGGGGGGTTGGTACGTTTTATGCTTCATGTGTAAATAAAACTTAAACAGCTGAAAGAATTTTTAAAAAATTACCTTTGAATTATTTTGAAAATATGGCAGCCTGGAGTAGCATTGTGGACATAAGGCGTCAAAATGAAAGCAGACACTTAGCTGGTACCTGCATTGTTTGGCATTCCTTAAATACCTTCATGCTATTAGACTATAAACAGCTTCCAAAGCTCTCAACGTTATTTTACACTATGATACAGAACAGTTGCATGCTTTGAGTTGTTGCTTTGTAGGCAGTGTATCTTTATCTTTTAAAAAAAATCCTGTTAAAACATTTGTTGAACATTAGGAGACAGATTCTTTCCCTTACTATGTGACTTTAAACATTCAAAATAGCTTGCACTTGTCTCTGTGAATCATCACTTATTTTCTAAAACAAAATGTGTCAGCTATTGTTAAGACATTGGGTATACTCTATGTGTTTCAAGAGGAGGAAGCCAGAGCGGAGCTGCCCAGTAGCTCAGTGGCTTGGCCTGTCAAAGCTGGGATGACATTATCCAGTGAGAGCAAGTGATTCAGGCCGTGGGAGGAAAGCAAGAAAGAGCTTTGATTAATCTCTTCAATTTGGCAAAACTGGAGGAGGTGGTCAAATCTATAATCCACTGTGGATAGTGTATCATAGAGGAGTAAGATTAATGGCAGATAATGACAGTCAGTCAGTAATTTTAACGTTAGCTTTTTAAACCAACCCCCCAAAGTCAGTGAATTGGATTTGGCGTCATGTAGAGTTTGGCTTCTAAGTTTGGCAAAGGGTCAGACTTATCTTAACCATCCTATTGTTTGGAACATAAATCTACGACATTTAATATAATATAATAAGCCCACCATGTCATAGTGAACAGTGTCTTTAGTGACGCCACCACAAATTAAGTATTTTTCCAGTAAACCCAGTTAGTGAGGACATCTGTCCAAGAGTCAGAGCTGGAGAACAGAGTGGAGAACAGATCCAGGCTCAGCCGCTGCTGAAGTGGAGCTGAAATACTCCTAAGTATAAATTTGGAAGGTATGAAGACCGCTGGACTTCATAATCCTGAGTGTCCAGACAGACAAATCAAACTATTCAAATAATAAGAAACTCCTTTTAAGTCTGATGCAGAAAGCCAAGAGAAAGAGATTTAGTTACAGGAGGAATCTCTGAGCGTCCATCAGACAAGAGCCAGGCTGCTTGTAGACACTCGATTTGATAGGGCTGCAGATGTTAACAGGTCTAGTCAACACCTTGAGATCTCAGCGTTGTCTGGGAAGGAATAGCGCTAACTGAATTCACACATGTCCATTTAGTAAGTAAACACACACAGACTGTCCATTTAAAAACCTTTAAGAGCCATAGATTTTACTCATTAAAATCAGTTTAGCTGACTGTGATTACCTCCCCCAAGGAGGTTGTTACATTGCTTTGGGGTATGTGTTTGTTAGCAGGTTTACTCTAAAAGTTAGGGCCAGATTTCTATAAAAATGTTATTAGTGTTGAGGAGTGATCCAACTCCATCCATCCATTCTCTTCCACTTATCCAATTCACGGTCGGGGGGGGGGGCTGGAGCATATCCCAGCTGCCATAGGACAAGAGGTGGGGTACACCCTGGACAGGTCGCCAGTCTGTCACAGGGCTAACACAGAGAGACAGACAACCATTCACACCTATGGGCACCATTAACCCCTCTAACTGCATGTCTTTAGACTATGGGAGAAAGCCGGAGTACCCGGAGAGAACCAACACAAACACAGGAGAACATGCAAACTCCACGCAGAAAGGCCCCAACCAGAAGATGGATTCAAACCCAGGACCTTCTTGCTGTGAGGCAACACCACCATCCTGCCAATTTTTATTATGTAAAATGTGTTCACTTTATAGTTACCTTTTTTTGATGATCCGGATCTGAGACCAGGAATTTTTGAAAGGATTTTTCACTGTTGTGTGACAGGACATTTGTCATCAATTCATCACAGATACATATAAATAAAATGGGAGGCTTCATCTTCATGTTTTCAAGAAAATGGTAAAAAATAGTCAGAATTCAGAAGGAAAACTGCCTTCGGGATCCAGGGACTCCATTCGTGCATGGTGTGAAGGGAATTTTCAGCTTTGGTGGACATAAGCAGTCAGCTGTTTAGAGTCTTCTGTGTCTCTATAATATTTTTTTAAACCTGACTGTCATCAGTGCTTTAAAGTTGTGGATTCTTGGTAAGCTAATGAGTTTTGGAGGCTCTTTTATCCTGAAGTTTAACCCATATTACAGAATTTACAGAATACAGAATATGGATCTTATTATTTTTGTTGTTGGATTTTTATTATTATTTACACTCTTTAAAAAAATCTCTTATCATGAATCAGACAACTTAATTAAAGAACAAAGATAAACTATAACTGCTGTAACACCAGTTCAAAGTGCGCTAATAAATTATGTAAACAAAATATGAGCAACATTTATTATTCAGGCACACCTGTTCACCATTAACTAGTTGTTTATTATAATGCATAACAGTAGCCTAATAGGCAATTAACTTGAATTTTCCCTCAAAAACCTCCCCTAATTTCATCCTTCTTGTTAGTCTTTCCTGTGTTTGTTTGTCTTTGTCTGCTCCACATCTGTCTTGTTTGCTAAGCCAACTGACCACCTCTGCTAAGTCTTCAAGCCTGGCAAAAAAGATTCAGATTCTGGGCTTTTACCTGCACCTTGTGTTTGGTTCCTCTCATCTATGAGCTGTCACTAAGACCTGCAGCCATCAACATATGTGACCTTCACAAAGTTACAAGGTGGAGCTTGCTTACCTTTATATATTTACCTGGATCGAAATGAAAACAAATACTGTTAACATAAGCACAATAGCTTTATAAAAGGGTCATGGAGATGGGTACATTTTTTTCATGCATACCTCCTGGTATAAAAATTTCTTGGTGCCACTTACCTCAAACTGCCTGAATAACAAACCAGCTGAATAAATGACGGAAACGTTCAGTTTAAGTGTTGAAAATTACTTCAATACTCAGTTGTGTGAGTGATGATGGAAAATAAAAGGGAGCTGCTACGAGGAGAATGACTTCATGCATCCCAAATGACACATTAGCATCTAAATCTGAGTATTTCTGGGCCCATCTACCCCCACAGTAGTGTTTATGTCAGTTTTCCAAGGAGATCTCCCCCCCAGGATTCAAAAGATTCAAAGCATGAAGATAAACATGTGGCGCACATCACCAGACTGAGGGATGAAATGTGTTAAAATGCCACATGTCACGTTTCATTGGCCAACAAATATACAAGCAAGTTGCAACCTTATTTCACTAGAATAAGTATTTCGGTATGACAACTTAGCAAAGAACTAATTTTAAAGGTATGAGTCAGTTCTGAGTTTTTAATCAAAACCAGAGGCAGCTTGTTCTGTTCTGAAAAACAAAAAGCAGAATCCAAGTCAGTCCAGACCAAACCGAACCGACTGTTTCATTTTACTTGCTGACAGGTTGAACTTTTAACAACATCTGTGTGTGTGTGTGTTTTTTCCTGAGGTCTGTACTACAAAGCAGGATTACAGGCTCACTTCAAACGTTATCAGGATTAACCCTATTCTGTGTTCTGAAGGTGGCTCACGCCTGACGTTCAGAGCAGGGGCCTGTACTCCAAAGCAAGTTCAACACAGAACAGAAGAGAGTATCTTTATTGTCACTGCACATGTGCAATGAAATGCGATGCATCAAATGCATCATGCCACACATACAAAAGAAAGCAGTTAAAACAGAAGTGTCCAGGGTGGGATGGATCATTTAATATGGTCTGGGCTTTTTAGAGGCAGTAGTAACTGTAAAGATCTTCCAGGTAGGGGAGAGAGCATCTGATGACCCTCTAGAGCACTTTCCTCTCAGCTTCTGTACAGCTAAGAGGAAAGTCAGGAAGTAACGTCTCTGCTGTGCCTTCTTTATCAGTGCTGGGGTGTTTGCACTCCAGGTCAGGTCTTCCACTGTCCATCCATCCATCCATCCATTTTCTTCTGCTTATCCGGGGCCGGGTCGCGGGGGCAGCAGCCTAAGCAGAGAAGCCCAGACCTCCCTCACCCCGGCCGCCTCCTCCAGCTTATCTGGGGGAACACCAAGGCGTTCCCAGGCCAGCCAAGAGATATAATCTCTCCAGCGTGCCCTGGGTCTGCCCCGGGGCCTCCTCCCGGTGGGACATGCCCGGAACACCTCCCCCAGAAGGCGCCCAGGAGGCATCCTCGTCAGATGCCCGTACCACCTCAACTGGCTCCTTTCGATGTGGAGGAGTAGCGGCTCTACTCTGAGCCCCTCCCAGATGGCTGAGCTCCTCACCCTATCTCTAAGGGAGAGGCCAGCCACCCTTCGGAGAAAGCTCATTTCCGCCGCTTGTATCCGCGACCTCGTTCTTTCGGTCACTACCCAGAGCTCGTGACCATAGGTGAGGGTAGGGACGTAGATC
>VUQS01035523.1:0-10231 GCA_015108495.1 Heterochromis multidens | reverse complement strand
CAGCAGAGTTGAGTATGTGGGTTGTGCCCATGAAAAACTTGCCAAGTCTTCTCTGCAAATGCCAAACAGCTTATTCTGCTATTGACTCTTGTTTGGTGTCATTTATTGGATTAGATGATTGAAGTCTGAAGAAACAAGACATACTGGAAATTTAATAATTTATTCATTTAACAAACAGGGGCCTCAGCAGCATGTGGAAGAACCATACACAGCCACAACAGCCTGGCACCTCCTCCTCATGCTGGCCACACACTGCCAAGACAATGTCCCATTCTTCAACCAGCATTTGTCACAAGTCAGCCAATGTGGTTGTGTTGGTCCCTCTGGCACGAAGAGCACACCCAAGCTGATTTCACAAGTGTTCAATGGGGTTGAGGTCAAGACTGCAGGCAGGCCAGTCCATCCTCTCCACTCCCAAATTCTGGAGGTAGTCTCTGATAAACCCCGCTCTGTGGGGCCGAGTGTTGTCATGTTGGGAGGATAGAGTTCGGTCCCAGACTGTGGAGATATGGAATTGCCACTGGTTGCAGAATCTCATCTCGATATCTCTGCATTGAGACTCTTCCAGTGAGGGAGATGCCCCCCCACACCATTACACCACCTCCACTAAAAGCTGTTATCCTATCGGTGCAGCAATCAGCATAGTGTTCTCTCCGTCTTCTCCACACTTTGATCCTACGATCCAACTGCTGTAGGCAGAATCTGGACTCATCGCTGAACATAACATTCCTCCACATGTTCTTGCTCCAGTGCACATGTTGCCGACACCAGCACAAACAGGCCTGACAGTGAAGGGCAGCCTCCTGGTAGCCCTATGAGACCAGAGATTGACTGTGTGCAGTCTGTTCTAGATTGTCTGGGTAGAGAGGCCTGATTTCTTTATAAAATGCTGAGACAGTCATCTCCATGCACTGAATGTGTTCTGATAAAACAGGATCTGAGTCCCAGTAATAAACTTAATCAGAAATTGTTGAATTGAAACTTTTCAGCTATTCTAACAGATATTGTGAGGTTAAAAAAAATTATATTAAGAATATGACCTGAACAATAATGGACTTGTACACCTGAATAGAATGAAGCCCTAATTTAAATAGTTATTCATTTTCCTGCTGACAGCCATACGAGGAGTTGACTACCTCTTATGTCTACTTAATATGGATGAATTTATCTTAGCAAAAAATAAAGCCTCAAAGGAGATGTTATCTGTCAGGAAATTTATTTTTTATGTTGAAGGAAAAACACAGTCTTTAACATTTTGCTGGACCGAAACAACTTTCCCCTCGCAACAAAGAATGTGGTGTAGACTAACTGAAGCTCAGCCAAGCAATACATCCATCCACTCTTTCTCTTCCGCTTATCCAATTCAGCTGGAAATGGAGCCTACCCCAGCTGCCATAGGGCGAGAGGTGGAGTACACCCAGGACGGGTCGTCAGTTTGTTGCAGGGCTGACACAGAGAGACAGACAAGCATTTGCACTCTCAGTCACACCTATGGGCAATTTAGATTTACCAATTAACCCCTCTAACTGCATGTCTTTGAACTGTGGGAGGAAGCTGGAGTACTCAGAGAGAACCCATGCAAACACGGGGAGAACATGCAAACTCCACACAGAAAGGCCCCAACCAGATGGTGGATTCGAACCCAGGACCCTGTGCCTGAGCTTTCACAAGTTATTTCTTATTTTCCAGGAGTTTTTTAGGTCATGAATAGTTGTAAACTGAACTCTTCAACTGTAAATTAGCATTGAAAAGCAGTGCTTTCTACTCTCTACTCTTACTCTTATTGAGAGTGCAGCTGGTCTTTATCTGTTTGAGACGTCTGTGTAGGTTATCTGTTTGAGACATTATGACTTATCACAGAGGGAAAAGCACATGTTTAAATAATAAACCAAATCATTTAACTGCTTCAGTTTCAGGGTCCTGGTATTGTGCATGCTGTCATGGTTTACTGGGACACTTTAATTGAACAGAGACATAGTTAATTATATTTGTAGAATCTGCGTATAATGATCGCCCTCTTCATCACTCACAAGGAAACACCAAATCTGCTCATTGGTTATTTGTAAGCATTGGAATGGTAACGTAATATTTACCGTGTAGTGTAATGTCTTAAACTGTTTTAAATAAAGTCACTGACTTACATAGGATATTACTAATCTTAATAACTTCTAACATATAGAATCTGTTAATTTGATTAGTCTTATTGATCAGTCTACACTGCAGAAAGGTTTGTTGGCTCAGTGATAGTCTATAAAGGGCTGCACCAGCATCATGTGCTGCCTGTGGAAGACAATGTCTTTAGTCCATTTTATTGTTGGTGAACAAACATTTGAACTTATCTCAGCCTCTGGTACTCTATCGCAAATGCCAGTTGGGCTCCACAGTGCCAGGCAGTGAGCACAGGGCCCAATAGTGAAAACTGGGCCCTCAGGCCACCCTCATGAAGTCTTGTTTCTGATTGTTTGATCAGAAAGATTCACACCAGTGGCCTGCTGGAGGTCATTTTGTAGGGCTCTGGCAGTGCTCATCCTGTTCCTCCTTGCACAAAGGAGCAGATACCAGTCCTGCTGATGGGTTAAGGACTTTCTACGGCCCTGTCCAGCTCTTCTAGAGTAACTGCCTGTCTCCTGGAATCTCCTCCATGGTCTTGAGACTGTGCTGGGAGACACAGCAAACCTTCTGGCAATGGCACGTATTGATGTGCCATCCTGGAGGAGTTGGACTACCTGTGCAATCTCTGTAGGGTCCAGCTGAAACTGATTAACAACCCCCTCTGATACTTAACTGACCAGATCAATATCCCAGAAGTTCAACTGACTTGATGCTACACTCTGATTAAAAAGGGTTCCTTTAATATTTTTCAGCAGTGTAGTATTCTCACATGTGAATATGTTTTCATTTTTGATAAAACAAATTTAATGCTACAATGACACTTACTGACATGTAAGACAAAGCTTGAATGGTGATATGCTGATTGTCTGGTAACTACTTAATTGTGCTAACAAAGAAGGAATGGTGTTTTTATTAAGTCTTAATTGTATTATAAAAAACAATATTCTATGTTAATCATCAAGACCTAGAAATCAGTCCCACCAGGTGAGCTTTGCCTCGTCTGTATTGCTGCATCTGAAAGCTGAGGCCTTGGGAGGAAGACTGATGCCCATTTTCGGCTGCCTCCCAAAAACTGACTGTCACTTTCCCTGGAACCAGCAGAGGCTCCTTAAACTGGGCAGTGATGGTGACAGGAGCTGTGATGATTTCAACCCCTGTTGGCAAAACAGAACAGCTTACTGACACGGTCGAATAGGACAGAGCCATCCTTAATAGTGACTGATTCACACATAGATGTTGATACCATTTTCATCCCATAAAATGTATTACCTTTGTGCTTTTCTATTTCAGCCAAGCAGACAGAGAGCATCCAGAGACTTGATGCTGTGTGAGATGTGAAGCCAAAGAGCCTGGCTGGCAGAGAGAGGAGCCGACAGGGAGCAAAGTAGTCAGGGAAAGTCCATATACACTTCAGGTCGGCAGCCCAGGGAACTCTAAGCTCTACCTGCTTCAGAATGTCTGGTGCTGGCTCATCTTTTACACCTGCCAGAACAAAGATGTCATGGTGATCAGGTGAGTTTAACCTCTAAGTGTACTGTCACTGTAAAAAAAAAAAAAAAAACCCTCTGTCTGTGATGACACTACTTACTCTCATTTTCATTCTTAGGTGAACATGTGCTGGCTTTGTGAAGCTTGTTTTTGGACAGCAGTGTCAAGACGCTTTCCCACACTATGCATCTGGAGCGGGAAGTAGCAGACAGACAGATGTCCACTTCCACTCCTGCATCAGTCTGCTGGTACCCCAGGACTTGGACCCGTAGCGTGAACGGACCCTTCTTCAGCTCATCGATTGGCTGAAAGGTTTTTAAACTCTGACGCACATGGACTAGACCTAAAAAAAAAGTTTAAAACAATCAGTCGTATCAACATCATTTTCTTTTTAAACAATGATAAAGATTAAAATCACTGACAAAAAGACTGAGTTCTTGTCACTTAAAAGGTAAAACTGCTACAAGTAACTCCAAAGGAGTTCAGCATGTATGCCTTCCAGATACTTTGGTCACTTTGGACTACCCAAAAAAATGTGTTGCCTCTTCAGCAAATTAAAATGGCGCTTGTGAGGTTTTTGCATTACTTGTTTTGTCTTCTAATTAAATTCTTTTCAGCCTGCATTACTGGTGCCTTTATTGTTTGCTTGAAATCCATCGATCGATTTTCTACCCTTTAACCGGGGCCGGGTTGTGGGGGCAGCAGCCTCAGCAGAGATCCCCGACCTCCCTCTTCCCAGCCACCTCTTCCAGCTCATCCAGCGGAATACTGAGACGTTCCAAGGCCAAATGTGAGCTATAATCTCTCTGGAGCCTCTTCCCAGTAGGAGGCTCTGGGGTAGACCCAGGACACGCTGGATAGATGCCTGGCACACCTCACCCAGGAGGCATCCTAATCAGATGCTCAAACCATCTCAGCTGGCTCCTTTCAATGTGGAGGAGTAGCAGCTCTACTCTGAGCCCCTCCCAAATGACTGAACTTCTCACCCCGTTTCTAAGGCTGTGCCTAGCCACCCTTCAGAGAAAACTCATTTCCAGCACTTTTATCTCATTCTTTTCGTCACTACCCAGAGCTCGTGACCATAGGTGAGGGTAGGGATGTACATCAACCAGTAAATCGACAGCTTTGTTTTTACGCTCAGCTCTCTCTTCACCACAATGGACTGGTGCAGCGTCCGCATCACTGAAGATGCTGCACCAATTCGTCTGTCAATCTCCCACTCCCCTCTCTTGTGAATAAGACCCTGAGATACTTAAACTTCTCCACTTGGGGCAGCAACTCGTTCCTGACCCAGAGTGGACACTCCACCCATTTATTCTGTGACCCCCCTTTAATTGGAGCACACCCTCTGGTCCCCATTCTTAAAGATTGGAACCACCACCCCAGTTTGCCAATCCAGAGGCACTGCCCCAGATCTACACACAACGTTGCAGAAGTGTGTCAACCAAGGTAGTCCTACAACATTCAGGGCCTTTAGGAACTCAGGGCGAATCTCACCCACCCCAGGGACGCTGCCACCTAGGAGTTGTTTAACTACCTCAGTGACCTCGCACCCAGTGATGGACGAGTGATCCAGACTCGTCCCCAGACTCTGCTTCCTCTACAGAAGGCATCAGTGGGATTGAGGAGATCTTAAAAGTGTTCCTCCCACTGCCCAACTATATCCTCAGAAGTCAGCAGCAACCTTACAGTATACACTGTGTGAGTAGAGCACCGTTTTCCCCTCCTGAGTCGCCTGACGGTTTGCCAGAGTTGATTCAAAGCCAACCGAAAGTCTTTTTCCATGGCCTCACCAAACTCCTCCCACACCCAAGTTTCTGCTTCAGCTACTCCCAGAGCTCATCTCCGCTTGGCCTACCGGTACCTGTCAGGTGCCTCCAGAGGCCCATAAGCTAACCAAGCCCGACAGGACTCTTCTTTTTCTTCCCTTCACCTCCGGTGTCCACCATCTGGTTCTGGGATTACCACTACAACAGGTACCAACCACCTTGCAGCCGTAGCTCTGTGCAGCCGCCTCAACAATGGAGGTGTGAAACATGGTCTATTTGGACTCAATGTCTCCAGCCTCCCCAGAATGCTGTCGAAGTTCTGCTGGAGGTGGGAGTTGAAGATCTCAGAGCCCCTGCCAGATGCTCCCAGTGTACCCTCACTATACGTTTGAGTGCTCCAGGCCTGTCCAGCATCCTCCCCTGCCACCTGATCCAACTCACCACCAGGTACTAATTAGTTGACAGTTCAGCTCCTCTCTTCACCCGAGTGTCCAGAACATCTGGCCACAGATCTGATGATACGATTACAAAAATCGATCACTGACCTGCGACCTAGGGTGTCCTGGTACCACGTGCACTTATGAACACTCTTATGTTTGAACATGATGTTAAGTATGGACAAACTGTGGTTAGCATAGAAGTCCAATAACAGAACACCACACAGGTTCAGATCAGGCAGGCTGTTCCTCCCAATCACGTCCCCCAGGTCTCACTGTTCTTGCCCACATGAGCGTTGAAGTCTCCCATTAGGAAAATGGAGCCACCAGGTGGGGCACCCTCCAGCAACCCACCCAGCGACTCCATGGAGGCTGGGTACTCTTAACTGTTGTTCGGCGCATAGTCGCAGAGAGTCAGGACCCGTTCCCCGACATGAAGGAAGCAGGAAAACGACCCTCTCATCCACCGGGAGAAACCCCAACGTACAGGTGGCGAATTGGGGGGATACAAGGATACCCACCCCTGCCCACCACCTCTCACTGAGGTCAACTACAGATTGGTACAAACTCTAGCCCCTCTCCAGGAGACTAGTTCCGGAGCCCAAACTGTGCGTTGAGGTGAGACCAACTATATCTAGCCAATAGCCAACCTCACACACCACCTCAGGTGCCTTCCCCACCAGAGGGGTGACATTCCAGGTCTCTGCCCCCAACTGCCACCCAGCACACTGCACCTGACCCCTATCACACCTCCCACAGGTGGTGAGCCCACAAGAGGGCTCACTTGAAATCCCCGCTTTTTAAATGTAGCCACAGTTCTCTGGTGAATGAAGGTGCAGTATTTTGTAGATGTAGTTTCTAACTATATGAGCAGACAAATCCAATACTGGTTTCAGGGCATTGTGGGGATTACAATGTGCCCATCTAGTTTCCTCTGGGTTGAGACATCAACAAAAAATAACTTTTAGCAACCAGATCAAAAGAATCAGTCTGATTAAAGAGACACGTGTCTTATGTCTTACCTGCTGGGCTGAGCCTGAAGTTTTCATTAGTTAGCAACATGAGGAGGAGTCTGCCACAGAGAAACTGCGGGAAGCACAGCGGGATGTCTCTGTATTCGCTGTCTGGATAATCCCAACCATAACCTGCAGCACTGCAGAACCTCCTCAACAGAGCATCCTCCAGCCTTACAGACACAACTCAAAGATAAGCTGCTCCCAGCTCTTTACAGTTTAAAACGCATGCGTAAAACTTGACCAACTAAGCCGCACTCACCTGCAGTTGACCACCGTAAAAGCAGCGTCATGTTTCTTTGTACCGTACAAGCAGCCTGCTCTCCGGGTCACACTTCTGCTCAAATATGTCATGTAAACATAAACATTACTCGGAAGTTTTTCGCTATGTAGATCTTGTTTTTTCAACAATGTGTGAGCGCAGTAAACGTGAACATAAACTAAGTACACAGAACATAGAGACAGTGAAGCCACAATGTAACTCTGCGCATTCCCCATTACTCCTTAAAATCTACATGTACTATAACAGCTACCGTTTACCAAAGGTTCGTCCCGAGTACACGCAACAGGTTCAGAGTACGGCAACCGGTCTGGGACAAACAACGCGAATTCGACTCGTCAGCAGTGAAACTCACACTCAGTGACAAGATGTTTGTTTTGTTTTTGTTTTTTTTAAAACTTTATTGTCGCGCATTTCCACACAGTCACGTTTTTATTTTACACGAGTATAAATTGCAGCTGTTTCACAATCGGCCCTTCTGACCAATTATCTAGTACAGTGTAAAATATGTTTTCTTTTTCTGCTTTATCAAATTGTTTGAAAAAGTGCAAACTATTCAGCATTTCATTGGTTTATTCAAAACGAAGGGAAGTAGTCATTCTTACTGGCTGCAAGGAGACCTTAAGAAAACAAAACCAAAAAAAAAAAACCCCTCATGTATAGAAATATTCAAAGACAACATTCATATCCGGGCTGAAGGGGACACTGTGCGTGTCGGTGGTTCCTGAGGTGACGGAGATGTCCTGTTACCCGCTCTCAAACCTCTTCACCCAAACAGCAGCAGCAGCACAATGCAGACTGAATTCACTGCGATCAGCGGCACTGCAGGGCAACACAGCAGATGACATGGTCTGAACCAGGAGAAGTCGTCACAAACCACTCTAAAAAGGCAGTGTGTGTGTGATAGGAGTGGACACCCACCTCTCATCACGGTCCTGACAGAGCGGATAAGGTTCATCAGCTGCACTCTGATGCCTGGCTCATCGCCAAACCCTCCGACACTTTGGTCCACTCCCCAGCCAACTGGAGACGGTTAAACCGGACACAGACATGAACGGATTCCTATCAGGTACTGATATTTTTGTTACACCAGAGTGGACATGAAAAGCAGAACCATGTAACGATATAAGAACACAAAGGCTTCCTGTCAGACAGATAGAGGATGGTGCAGCGACTTTACGTAAAGTGAAATCACAAACTTTTATCCCATTCCACTTCTTCTATTTGACTACTTGGCTTTAGCCAGCTTAAGGGCTAAGCTACTTTCAGATGACTAAAGCTTACATCTTTAATTACAGGCACTTACTTTTACTTAGAAATCTTTCTTCGTGTAGTACAGCGACTGCATTGACGCACAGAATCGCTGCTTGAATAAGAGAGTATAAGGTAAAGGCCATGTTGTCCCGACAAGTAGCTAGCTATGCGTTAGCTGTAGCTGACACTATTTACATCCGGAGGCCGCTGTGCTGTGATTGGTCGTCGGGGTTAGAGAGTAGGCGGAGGGCATCCAATCCAGAGCCCTCGCGTAGTAACTACCCTTACTGCGGAAGGGCTCAATCTAGCCCAGAGCACCAACTTCTGACGTGCCCTACAGCTGGTGGGAGAAGTTTGCCTCTAGGGCTTTTGTGACAAAGCCTTCTTTTATATTATTGTCGCTGTGACTCACAGTTTGGATAGCGTCAGGAGAACATTACTACACCATTTCGGTTAAATTAATTTTTAGAAGCTTGTTTGAAAGAAAACCATGAAGGTAAACTCCTGCAATGTGCAGACAGCTGAGGAAACTTTATGGCACATAAAGTGAAGTGCAGTGATCTTGTACAATGTACCCCTCACTCATATAAAACTTAATCAAAAGAAGATACAACTATACAAACTAAAGTTTAACAAGCATTGTTTGATGAGCATTATGTGCAAAACAGTCTCAAAACACCACATTATGCAGGATGTTTCTTCATAAAGTTACAGCATCAATAATGACACCATAGTATCATGTATCATTCTTATGTTTATGGCATGGTGGATAACTTATAGGGGCCGTAATGTGTTTTTTAAAAAAAAAAGCGTATTTAATAAGGTCATTTTATTTTTCATGCATAACCTGTAGATGCAAACTTAATCCCACACGTTCTACAGCTCAAATTTTTATTTCAGTATATTACTTAAGGAAATGTACCACTTTCCACAAACTGCCTAAAGGTGAAGGTATCATCAGCTGCCTTTAGTAACTGTGCAATCTGCTATTTGAATCTAAGGTTACCAAAAAGGACCTTGTAAATTAAATCAGTGCTCTACAAATGTCCTCAATTTCTCTATTTAATAAACACAAGAGGCTGAATCATGAGAATAAAAATCTTTATTAGTGTTTTATGAAGTCTGCATAATATGCGCACGCCTGAGAAGCTTATGGTCAGAAAAAAAAAACAAAAAAAAAAAACTGCTCTATCAATACCGCCCTCTACTGGTAAAACAACTGCCACATCTACTGTACTGACTGCTTTGCAAAAAGGTTACTGTTAAATACACACATACTGTACTACTGTTATGTATATATGTATATGCATGTCTGGTCCACGTCAGTTTTTGTAATGTAATTTATTTTTTCACATTCATATGTTGTAGGCCAAAGTCAAAACAATGTAACACTGGACCCTAACACTTGGTTCAGTTCCCCAAATCCAAACTTCACTAGGTGCACTTAAAGTACAATCACTACTGCCGTATGGTAAACATATTTTGGGGGTGGGGACATGTTAAACTCGCAACAGCCACATAATGAGTTTAAGCTATTAAGTCTTGTTGTACATACTGTATTTTATAGACAGAACAAGTACGATACAAACATTAACACAGAATGTCCCAGTGTGCAGGCACATTCGCTCTTCTCACAGGAGAAAATAAAAACTCTCCTTCCGATGTTCCTGTAACATTTTGAAAGCCAATTATATCTGGTTCACCTTAACCTGCTTGACTAAAGCACCAGAAAGCTACAAGAGGTCACGTGTGTTTTTCCAAAAAAGGAAAAACAAGAAAAAAAAAAAAAAAAAACTGAAGCTGAATGAATAAATGGCCATTACAAAGTTTTACATGCCTGTGGAATCATTCAAACCATTACAGAAAAGTTGATTTCAG
>VUQS01035522.1:0-12690 GCA_015108495.1 Heterochromis multidens | reverse complement strand
GAGCCATTTTCCACAAATGGAGTAAACTTGGAACAGTGGTGAACCTTCCCAGGAGTGGCCAGCCTACCAAAATTACTCCAAGAGCGCATCAACGACCCGTCCAGGAGATCACAAAAGAACCCAGAACAGCATCTAAAGAACTGCAGGCCTCACTCGTCTCAGTTAAGGTCAGAGTTCATGATTCAACAATAAGAAAGAGACTGGACAAAAATGGCATCCATGGGAGAGTTCCAAGGAGAAAACCACTGCTGACCAGAAAGAACACAAAGGCTCGTCTCACATTTGCCAAAAAACATCTTGATGATCCCCAAGACCTTTGGGAAAATATTCTGTGGGCTGACGAGACAATATTGGAACTTTTTGGAAAGTTTGTGTCCCGTTACATCTGGTATCAAACTAACACTGCGTTTGATAAAAACAGAACATCATACCAACAGTCAAACATGGTGGTGGTAGTGTGATGGTCTGGGGCCATCAGTAATTGATGGAACCAGAGAATTCTGTCTCTACCAGAAAATCCTGAAGGAGAATTTCTGGCCATCAGTTCAAGTGCACTTGGTTTATGTAGCAGGAGAATGAAACACACCAGCAAGTCCACCTCTGGATGGCCAAAAAAAAAAAGGTTTTGGAGTGGCCTACTCAAAGTCCAGACTTAAATATGATTGAGATGCTTTGGTATGACCTTAAACGGGCCGTTCATGCTGGGAAGCCTTCCAATGTGGCTGAATTAAAACAATTCTGCAAAGAAGAGTGGGCCAAAATTCCTCCACAGTGATGTGAAAGACTCATTGCCAGTTATTGCAAATGCTTGATTGCAGTTTTTGCTGCCAAGGGTGGCACAACCAGTTATTAGGTTTAGAGGACAATTACTTTTTCACACAGGGCAGGTAGGTTTGGATAATTTTTTTTTCCCTTAATAAATGAAATCATTATCTAAAAACTGAATCTTTTATCTATTTGGGTTATCTTTGATTAATATTAAAATTTGGTTGATTTGAAACCTGCAAGTGGAACAAATGTGACTAAAAAATAAAACTGAAAACTGAAAAAACTTTTTGACCTTCCCCCAAAGGAAAAATCAACAGGACTATGATAAAAATACGTTTTTTATCAGTTTATAAGTGGGGTTTAGTTTACACAAGCTTAAAATACACTTTTGTTTATCAAATAGCCATAAATAACAGGAAAATACATGAACTACTGTTAATTCAAGTTGATTACCTTTACTTAACTATATGTGGACCAATCCTGCTTACATCAATAATCACCCCCCAAAGAGCTAGATTTTATATGAATAGTCTAAAACTGCAAAAAAAAAACTGGGGGGGGGGCAGCTAAAGCTTTAAATTGAAAGTAGTGGATGAAATGGATGCTGCAGGTATCACTGCTAGAAAGTGAGGTGTGGGATGATTGCTGTCAGCCTGCAGCAAAGATTACAGGAAATCTTCCAATATTTAAAGATCATGGCAAGCTAAACCAGCAGTTTGTCTGCATACAGACGTCTTTCGTTTTATCTTGTTGTTAATACCTTTGTCAGGTGAAAAGATCTTTTCCTCATGTTTAACCTTGTTAAACAGGTTGATTGATAAAGGACTGTGTTGGCTTTTACCTGCAACAGTTTTGTTTCAAAAACTGTTTCACACACCGCCTGTGTTCACTGTCTCTTTGCTGCTAGCTGTTTGTGTGTGTCAGAAAAGGAGACGCGGCATCTCCACCATAAACTATGATGCCGCCGTCTGCACTGCTGTTGTGTTATCAGTCTTTGTGGAGGAAAAATAGCTTGATGGCAGGGTGTTTCCTGGCTCAAAATGTACCTTTGGGGTGACTATGTACATAACAGTGATTGGTGTGAATTGGGCTGTTAACTTGACCAACATACTTTTCACTGACCCTGAGCTGTGGGCCCATTGGTTATGTTGAAACCTACAGTTAGTATTAATTGATGATGATAATAAAAAAAAAACTGTCAGATGCATCCCTTTTATGTAGAAAATAATCCTGTTGCCAGCTGTTTATCCATACAGCTTCAATTTGTTAAATTGGACAAAACATTTAACCGAATACTAAAGAGTCAGTTTCCGTGGCTCATTGCTGTGGCAGTCAGGAGTCACTTATCATGATGACCCTTATGTCTGCTTTGAAACACACCAGCTGACTATGTGGCAACAACAACATTCACTAACTCTGGCTGCTCTTAAGCTGCACTTTGTCCTTGTAGACGCCACATTGGTCTGCTTGCTGCAACTCAACATTTGCCCTTGTTGACTTGTGTCCAGAGAGGCCAGGTCAGGTTGTCTTGTAGTATTGGTGTGCAGGGAAGTCAGTGTAGCTGCATCTTAATAGCCTACAGTGAACTCCTTGTTCTCTTTGCACTGAATAAACAAATATTAGCTGGTAATTCAGATGTATATTCTGGATATATTAAGGCTAGAAGAAGTTATTGTAACCCTTCTTGTGAATGGCTGGTGTTACTAATCAGTGGTGCAACAATAGAAGAGGTTTTTGCTTGAAACTTTCCCGCTTTCTCAACACTTTAAGTGCCAATTTCCTATTTTATGATCCCACTAGAAATGTGAAATGTTATATTAGTTCATTTTTTTTACATAATCATGCTTGACAAACTGGATTTAATGTATTTTCTTTTTATGATTCAGCTTTACTCCCAAAGGGTTTTTCTTTCGTTTTTTTTTTCTTTTTTTTGGTAATTTCTGCACTCCTACACAGAAATTGCCTTTTTAAAGTAGGAAATCTTCCATATTTAGACAGCTGCTGAAGTTACTGGACTGTAGCTTTATCAAAGTACGCCTCAGATGTAGTTCAGGAGTCGAGGGGAGGGGGTGAGGGCAGGGATCTCATTTGGGATTTAGTGCTGAGATGTAGGCTACCTTGCATACTATTCTTGCACTGCATAGCTAAAGATAGAACCTCATCAAAACTGGAAGAGGATGCAAGACTGAATTCACTTGTGTATTTATTAGAGATTGGCCAATATTAGCATTTCTCCATATGTTTTTGTTTTTATTGATTTCCAATAAAGTAAACTTGAGAAAAAACTATAATCTTGGGTAAAGTAGGATTTATACTTCTGCATTAATGTACACCATAGGTACATTGTAACTGCACTGATCAACTTGAAGAAAGAAACCCCACCGCCAGCTAGTGTGGAGTCACAGGTTCTACATAGATTGAATGCAGAGGTATAAATTGCCCTTTAGCATCCAGAGTGTGTTTACGTACTACTCTAATGGTGACTAGACCTGACTACACTACAAACAGCTGCTCATTTACCACATCAAAGTATTTCAGAACTCCACTGGTTTGCATGGTTGTCTTACACCTTGCTTGTTTACATCTTCCTATCACAGAGATCGAGATGGGCTCCAGTCTGTCCCGAGTGGCATCGGGCCATCTCAGATTCGTTTAATAATGTGTTTTCTATTGCCAGCTAAAGAGGGAAACGGTGTTTAAATGTCTTGTCAACTAGTCATGCACATCTGTTATTTGTTTGGTACTTTATGCTTTGTATGTGTGATGCAAACTCCTCTCATCCCATTATTGTGTGTGTGAGTGTACTGTCAGGGAATCATGTAGGCCAGTTAACGTCTGCTCTGTGCCTCCATGAGATAACAAGTTAAGGTGGCTAAATTTAGTTCTGTCCTCATTTTCTGGAAGCCGAGGAGCAGGGCAGTGCATTAGCCACTATATCATAGAGTGTTAGTGTTGTAGTGAGTGCACATATCAGCAGAGCTAATGGGAGTTTACTGCCTGTTACGCTTCCTTGCATGCTTGTTGTGTTTTGTTTTTGTTTTGCAACACAGAATCCTCGCAGCCTTAGCAGAATAGTGTCTTTGTGTGGGTCTCTGCAGTCTGTGGCACTTCATTCTGCTAAGTGCTGCTTTGGACTTAATGGAAACCTGCAATGCCACAGACTGAGGAAATGTTCAGGGCTAATTTGTGTGCAGAGATTACTGTAACTGCCCTGTGCTTACAGAACCAAGAGGATCTTTGGATTTACAGTTATTCTATTGAGCAATATCACCTGATGTTCTCAAAAGCTGAAACTATATTGGATTTTGACAGCTGTAATTAATCTCCAGATTATTCTTAAAAATTATTAATTGATTATTGGCTTCTCCTTTGTGAGAAAACATTGAAAAAGGCCTGCTTGATCACTCAAAACCCAATGTAAGGTCTCAAAATGTCAGATTAATGGTGAGAAGTCAAGATGCCTTAATTTAAGTACAATATTAGAGAAAGAAAAGAAGCAAGTCATCACAGATGAGGAGCTTAGAAGTATCACACTATGTTGACCAATTACCACAGAGCTTTCCATAACCTTATGTATTGGAAATTTTCCCTTTTACTTTGGTGGACCATATTTAATATTATTTAAAACAGAGTTTTTGGCCTTCCAACAAAAGAAAATCACCAGGACTGATAAAATTGCTCTTAACTAGTAGTGGGGTTTTTATTTACTTAAGGATAAACTGCATTAAAAGAGAAAAAAATTGACAAAAATAACAGGAAAATATAGACTTCTGTTAAGTAAGGCAGCACAGATTCTTTGCTTTAACTATATGTGGACTAATCATGCTTACATGCAAAGGCACTCCTCCAAAGGCCAATTTTGAGCGAGGAAAAATGTGGTTATGAAGCTTATTTTGTGCATTTAAAATGTGTACAAAGTTATGAAATCCCAACTCCACACTTAAGGGGTTTCTCTCACAGGAAACACTGCTTCTGAGTTGCTTGGAAAGATCTGGAAGAAATCCAGGCCTTATTTCTATTATTTGTGTATAATAATTTGTGTCTAATATAACTGTCAGAACAGCTGCAGATCGGAGCTAGTTTAGTACTCTCTTAAACAAAGTGAGCAGCTTCCTCGCTGTCCACCATTGCTTTCCTTCCTGCAGCTGCTTATGTTCTCTAAAGTACACCAAATGTTCTGTGCTTGCTGTGTTCACGGCTGGCAGCACAGCCGTGAACACAGCTGTCTTCATGCAATTCCAGCTACTGAGGAACTGAAGTCCCCCAGTTAACTGATGGCTTTTAGAGGGCTCATACGTGCCCTGAACCCTTCCTGGTTTGTTTCCTTGTGAAAAGTCCTGTTACCTTCCATTTAAAAAGTAAATAAAAAATACGTATTCTCTCATTTAAAGAACAGCAAATTCTAAACATTTGGCATTTTTCTTGGAAAAAAACTTATTAATTAATAATGAAAGTTAATTTATAAATATGAAACGCTAGTGAACCAGCAGCAGAGTGGCTCAGTTGTTGCCTCAGAGAAAGAGGGTTCTGGGTTCAAACCTGGTTAGGGCTCTTCTGTGTACATTTTCTTCTTGTACTTGTGTGGATTTTTTTCCAGGATTTCCAGTTTATCCTGCCACCTAAAAACATGCTAGATTGCCTTAAGCGGCCAAGGATACTCGTACAAAAGAGACTTAATTTCAAGACTTTAAATTGCTGGTTAAAAAAAGGTTTTTAGTGAAAATGCTCACCCGAAATTCATGCTATACCATGTACTCTTGCATAAGTTAAGAAGTTTTGTGTATCTTGAGGGTGTCTGTGATGCAGGAGTTTGTAGTAATATTTTTTGTGAATATCAAGACTTTGATGCAGGTCATGTGCTTATCAGGAATGCAATCTGTAAATATTTTTAGTTTTAGTTTTTGAGGAAACAGGTTTTAGAGTTGACAGTAAATGTTCACATAAAAATAAAAAAGGCTGAAAAGAAAACTGAAAGCACTGTCCTGGTGACTTACTTTACTTGTGCTTTTTTTTGGCCCTTTGTGATTTTCAGCACAAGGCTATTTTAGAGCTTGACCTAGATGAAAGGAACCAGAGTGGATAACAGTATTTAGCCCAGTACACAAAGCTGGAAAGATTCCCGTCTTCAGTTTGACCCATGTGGCATTTCTTTTTCTCTTTAGCATTACAGAACAACAGTCTAAAGAAAGTTATGTTAAAACCTGGCCTCCACATTCTTCTTTTTTCTCACTTTATCTTTTAACATGGAGCATGGTGTTATGTAACCACTGTAATTTTAGCTTTCTGTCTCCACTTTGTCTCTAAAGGCTTCAATGGAGGGGAAAATGTCACCAATTTTCGACGCAAGCCTCCTTTAGCCAAACCTGAAGATGATGATGATGATGATGATTTTCTTCCCGGAAACACGGCCTCAGACTCGGGCAAAAATATCAGTCCCACCCCCTCACCCATGGAAGAGAGTCAGGAAGAAGAGGTGAATGTTTAATGTGTTTCCTACCGTATTATAGTCTTATTAATGAGATTTGGCATCTGTGATTTAAAAAAAAAAGAAAAAAAAGTTTTACATATGACTTTGGAATATAAATGTTAACAAAAGCCACATGTAAGAGAAAACAAGAGAATAATATGACCAACTGTGAGGTATTTGGGGGTTACTACAAACATAAGTATGATCTGTGTTACCTTGCTTAACAAAACTATCAATTTCCCTGCATTTCTAACCATTTAAAGAATTACAGTTATAATTTATGGTTTGATTAAATGAAGCCTCATTTAAAAAAAAAAATCTTACAAAAACCCAACTATAACTTTTAGGGAAAGCAATAAACAAGAACTGGGAAAGTCTAGAAATATTTTGTTCATTTGTCTTTATGTCATGTCAGTTAGTGCCACATGTAGGCCTGGTCATGACTTCAAAAAAATCCTTTGTTTAGCCAACAGCCAAAACCCAAAGTATTGTTATATAAATTTACTTCAATGTAAAACTCATTGTTTCTTTTTTCATCCTAGACTGCAAACAAACAGAAACAAATGGAAGCGATTACATACTCCCTCCCACTGGGGGGAGAATTATCAAACCAGATCCAGATAAGTTGTCTGAACTAAATATGAACAAACAGTGCATTGAGAAATATTAGGTTTATGCAGTAAATTTGTCAGAGCAGTTAAAAACTTAGGTTGCTATGTAAAGAAGCTTAAAGAATTTGTATTGCAGAGAAAATTAAAATTAAACATTTATTTTATTTAATGTAAAGTATTATTTCCTTTGTATTTAGTATGTGAAAAGTTTGCTGTATTTCCTTTACTCCAGGATTGTAATCGTGTTAATGTTTTGCTTATTTTACCCCCACGATGTTTTCTCAGCTGATGTCAGCTTTGTAATTTTCAGTTGTCTCCTTCCTGAAACCTGCCTCAGCAGCAGTGTAATCACTTGAACCTCTCTCGATGCCAGGGAAAACCTTTATTGACTGTAAACCCGTGTCTTCAGGCTGTGGTAGAGGAAAAAAAGGCCGGGCCCATCCAGATTGTCCAGGCAAATGAGGATGAGCACACCTTTGAGCTGAACGCTGCTGCATTGGAGAAGATTCTGCTGCAGGATGACGTGAAGGACCTGAACGCGGTGGTTGTGTCTGTGGCCGGAGCCTTTCGAAAGGGAAAGTCCTTCCTGCTGGACTTCATGCTGCGCTACATGCACCACCGGGTGAGATCACTGTTGTATTTAATACTTTCTGTACTGGGGATTCAATAAAATAGTTCCATACAACTTATTTTTTAAATCTTGCACTACATTTTCTAAATGGTTAAAGAAATTTATACCAAGATGTAAATGCCTCACATTGCTACATGTTGGTCTAGTGGTTAGGACTGTTGCTTTACACCAAGAATTTCCTGGGCTGCCTCTTTCTGTGAGAGGTTTAGATGTTTTCCTTGTGCCTGCGTGGCTACTCTGGCTTTCTACCACAGTCCAAAGACATGCAAGTAATTCTAACCTGGCCGTAGATGTGTATGAGAGCGTGAATGGTTGTCTGTCTCTCTGTGTTAGCTCTGCGATAGACGGGAGACCTGTTCAGGCTGTACCCTGTCTCTTTCCCTATGACTTCTGGGATAGGCTCCAGCCCCTGCGCCAGTGAAAGTAGCTTGTATGTCAGAGCAGTTGTTGTTAAAGAATTCTTAATTTAATCAGATTGGTACAATCCGCAATATTAACCAGTCCTCCTACTCCCATCATATTTTTTTTAAGCAATTATTTCCCAAGTCAGTTGAATTGATCTCTCCTCATATACTCTTAAAATGAACTTCTTTCATTTGTGCAGTTTCAGTGAGCTCAGATATATATTAGTACTAATTTTGAAGGTGAGGTGTGTTTACATGAGCTAAGTAAACATACAAGAGCTCATCCTTAATGAGGGTGAGTACTGAGTAACACTTCCAGTCAGTAGAGATTGTGAAAGTGGGTAGAAAGGAACAAGGACAGCAGGAGAGATCTCAGCTAGTACTTGCATGTGCAGGTGACAAGCAAAGACAAGTGCTTCCAGTTTCTGTGTTGTACTGAGATACTTGCTGAACCGGGAGGGTAAGATCTGCAGCAAGGTACCTAATTAAGACACACAGTCCACATGAGCACAGTGTCTCGTTCATGTCCCACACAAGTGTGAACAGCGAGTCTTTCAGCCCCTCTAACAACAGCTGGGGACACAGAAGCAGCTAGGATCACCTTACACTCATTTTCAAATAACACACACACCAGGAAGTACAGAGGAGTATGGTATTTCTCAAAGTTGTTAGGCAGCATGAAGATGGGCTTTCATGAAGGTGTCTGCATGTGTTCAGAGTTAATGTTACCAGTAGAGTTAATTAGTGTGTACAGCTTTCACAGCTGTGTTTTCTATTACAGGGAGTATTATCTGCAGGTATTTATTATCTGTCACCAGATCATAGTTGGACACAGAGCAGAGATGTACTGTAATAATGCTGTAATGAAGAATCAGTACTCTGATGTACTCTGACCTTCAAATCAGTTATTTGCTTTGAAGGTGCATTTCCTGTTTTTGGTCAGTGGTTTTCCTCACGTGTCAGTGGGATAAATGGACAAGGTCACAATGTGTTGAAGCTTGTGTTCACAATCACAACAGTTGACTGGCACAAAATCAGCACGAGATCCTTGTCTAAAATGTTTTTCTCATTTTTATTTATTCACCTTGTTTTGATCTCATTTTGCACAATGTTCAGTTCAAACACGTTGCTGTAATCTTAGATTGAATCATAGATACAGTAAAACATGTTGATGGTGATGAACATTTGGTTACTTTTGCTTCATTTATCATACTCCGTTAGTGTGACATGCACCTCCCAGTAATGTTACAACACATTGCAGTGACAATGACCTCAAGAACTGTGATGGGTCCAGTTGGTAGTAAAAGGAGGTGTACCTGTACCATTTTCAGTTCCATCTTTCTTCTGCTCTTCATACTTTTCTCCCAATTGTCATCTCGATCCTTGTGAATTCCTGTCCCAAACAACCTTCTTGTTTTTCATCTCCCCCTATTCCCTCCCTATCTTATCTCTTTCTCCCTCTGCAGGATAAGGACTCATGGATAGGAGGCGATGATGAGCCCCTGACTGGGTTCACCTGGAGAGGAGGCTGTGAGAGGGAGACGACAGGAATTCAGGTCTGGAGTGAAGTCTTTGTGGTCGACAAGCCTGATGGCAGCAAGGTAGATCCCCCCCCCCCCAAGACATATTTATCATTATCATATTTATAATTTAAACACAAACTCATGCTGAATGCGTTTTGAACTCATTAAATCTCATCCCGGCAGGTTGCTGTGCTCCTTGTTGACACTCAGGGAGCATTTGACAGTCAGTCCACAATAAAGGATAGTGCTACAGTGTTTGCCCTCAGCACAATGACCAGTTCTGTACAGGTGATACTCAAAGCATGTCTTTTCTTTGTCTAAAATATCCTTCTGTATGTTTTTTTTAAACACATAAAGACTTAAGTCTTGTTGCATGCATTTGTTTTTTGTTTTCATCTTTAGGTGTACAATCTCTCTTCAAACATACAGGAGGACGACCTGCAGCACCTGCAGGTTTGTGTCATTTTTTTTTTTTTTTAATCCTCTCACCAAAAAGTAGCATTAAAATGTTCTATTTTTCATCACTATTTATATTTCCGTTCATATAAAGCTCTTCACAGAATATGGCCGGCTTGCAATGGAAGAAGTCTCCGAGAAACCCTTCCAGGTACTGGCTTCTTCTGTTCACTGTGTGCGCGTTTGTTGCAATTTATGATGTCATGTATGTTTGAGAATTATTAAATCAGCCCTTTTACTGAAAACAGGAGTAGTGTAAACAAATAAAAGTAAAATAAATTTGCCTAATAATTTTATCTCAGTTATGATTTTTCTTCTTAAAATCAAAGAGTGTCTGAGTATCTTTTCTGTTGGTTTTGTGTTTCAGTCCCTGATGTTCCTCATTCGGGATTGGTGTTTTCCTTATGAATACTGTTATGGACTGAAAGGAGGCAACACATTTCTGGATAGAAGACTTCAGGTCAGAATTACATTTAAAAGTGGATACAAAACCAGAAGAGAAAAAAGGTTGGAGAATACAGGCTGCTGGACAGAAGAAACCTACCCTACCTTGATTTTCACACATTGTTAAAAATATTTATGTTGCAGCTCACAATAACCAGTGTTCCTGTTGCTCATTACACGTTTTCATGAAAAGCACAAAAGTTAGTAACAAGCCCACATTTCTGCCATGTTGCGGTTTGTTAATGCAGGTTAAACATGATCAACATGAAGAGTTGCAGAATGTGAGAAACCACATCCAGCACTGTTTCTCCAACATCAACTGCTTCCTGCTGCCACATCCTGGACTGAAGGTGGCCACTAACCCAAAATTTGATGGCAGGCTGAGAGGTGAGAACAAGGAAACAGTGGTCATGTAGACTAATGGCTAAAGACATGGTTGTGCATTGGTCGTACACAGAGCCTGCTCACAACTTTGCAGATTGGCATCTACATGTTGTAGCTGTGTCCTCAGGCAGTCTAAACTGGGACAGTGTCCGCAACTGCTCTGTGGGCTACTCTTGCTTCTGCTGCTGTTTGCCCTTCAGCTGACCATGGAGAAGACCAAATTTATAACATACAGTGAGCTGAAGTGAAACCAAGTCTTAACAATGAAAACTGTCCACTGCAGCCATTTTTGTGCTACTCATGCTGCTTTTTTAACTTTGATGTTTTTTCGTTCTTCTCGCTTTCACGGTGAACTCTGCTGTCACTCCTTTTCCTGTTCAGGCACACTTTTCAACCAATCAGCATTTGACCTATGCATAGCATCGTCCCCATCAGGCTCCCCAGCTTAAAGCCAGAGACATAAGAGACAGAAATGGCACTCAAGAATCCTAACTTCATAGATGGCAGCTGTCCTGCTCTGGCCCTCAAAGAGCCAATCAATAACCAAACCAGGAAATAGAGTCAGTACAGTAAAGGTTTTGTAATAGCAGTAACGATGAGGTGACGGGCGTATATACTCAATAATTTGGAAAAGGTGATGTAGGTTGGTATGCTGGAGTGGTTCTCAAACGTCTTTTAGCATGTCCCGCTTCAGAAACTGAAGTTTGCATCCTCTGCACATTTTTTTTTTTTTTTTTATTGTTCTGTTTTGTCAAATAATTTTTTTCTTTTTCCTTTTGTGACAAGATCACAAAGTGCTTCACATTGAAAAAAGTACATAATACAAAATGTAATTCAAACAAAATAAAACATAAAAGAAAGTAGCTATCGAAAAGCCTGTGTAAACAACAATGTCTTTATAGTAAAGGGGAGATCATTCCACAGTGTAGGTGCTATGACCTGAAAGACATGGTCTCCACGAGTCTTTAGGCGAGTACGAGGTACAACCAGTAACGACTAACCCGAAGACCTGAGACAGTGAAAGCAGGAATATGTCTGTATAAGGTCTGCCATATACAGTCCGAATACGAATCCGATTTGAAGATGTTTTTGTCAAGATAAATAGAGAATTACAGCATGGCTTCAGAGTGGCAAGACTTTCTTCTAGAATTACATTGCCAAAGCACGCTGGACTGAAATGACCAAACTCTCTTTCCATGTTTCAGACATCGATGATGATTTCAAAAGAGAGTTGGCCAGGCTGGTGCCGCTTCTTCTGGCCCCGAGTCGACTGATAGAGAAAGAGATTGGAGGCAGCAAGGTCACCTGCAGAGATCTTCTGGAGTACTTCAAGGTGGTGCAAAAATGTTTAACAAATTCCAGTCAATGACTGGCAGGACTTAAATTCAAGTCTGCACATTACCAAAAGCCTAAAAAAAAAAAAAAAAAAGTGTTTTCATTTGGTCATTTCTAAGCGGTTCATTTGCCAAAACACAAATGACCAAATCCAGTATTGCCAGAGTGGCTATTACAGACTAGAAATGTTTACTGTGTATTGACTTGTATCCAATAACTGCCTTCAAATGTATTTACTAGGGCTGGGCAAGTTAACGCGATAATAACGCGTTAACGCATTAATTAATTAACGCCGACAATTATTTTATCGCGCGTTAACTCAGTTTTATTATTATTATTGAAAGTCCGTTGCTCACTGGCTCTGAATACACAAAAACATGGGTCACAGGTGGGGTGGGATGTACAGGCTTGGGATTGGTGTCATCACGCGTCTCAACCAATGAGAGCATAAGACTGCTGCAGCACACACATGAACCGCAACGTAAAAGAACTGGCGGGGACAGAAAAATGGCGGGGACACATGGACATGGCGGGGGACACATGGACATTTTCATTTTAAATCTCTTCCAGAGGCCCCTGCACAGTAAATCACAGCTGTGTACTTTTTTTTTTTTTTTTTGCGCTGACCACTTCACCTCACTCTAACAGGGGCAATTGCTACTGAACA
>VUQS01035521.1:0-29553 GCA_015108495.1 Heterochromis multidens | reverse complement strand
AAGTTGTTTTTATTCTTTTTTTTTTTTTTTTTGCTTATATGTGACTCAGATCTTTTTTGTTGGTCTGTTTTATAACAACACGAACAGCAACAATCACATGGACAAAACAATCTTTTTTAAAAAAAAATTCTGATTCAGATTATTTCTATATGTGGTAATTTGTTAGTTTGGCTTTCTTTTTTTGTGCAAGAGTCAGATCACAATTCATGTGACCTTTATGTCTAGGTACCTCATTTTTGTTGCCAGCCAGTAAAACTCAACTAGTGCACACTTTCTCAGGGGAGACCTGAGTCTTGTGGGAAGGTGTGGCCCTTCAAATCCTGACATTTTGGATGAAATCTGTTTTGTTGAAGCCAGTCATGTCCAGAATCACACGATTCCTGGTTCTGTATCCACATCCACACACATCTTTAGAAAGAAGTACTGTAGTTCACCTGCTGATATACCTGAGTGTCAGCAGGCCATAATGGCAACAAAGTCGACTTGGATGTGGCAAAAAAGGAACACCAGATGTGTTGTAATGTTGATGTTAGTGAGTAGTGGATTTTCTTAGATACCGTTAGCTCATGTTGCTCACTGTTGATGCTGGGAGTGAAGAGGCATTGAGTCAAAGCACTCTGGAGTGAGTGTAAGTGTTGCATCCTTTGAATTTTTATGAAAGGTTTTTAACATAGCAGCCACTCCACAGGCTATTAGAGGCACATTGCTCAAGGTCTCCTAAGTTACATTACAATACGTTAACGCATGCTCAATAAAAGCTTCTTATTCATGAATGAAGTTGTATGTTTAATGTGTAAATGTTAGATTTAAAGAGCAGGACAGAGAGTTGATGTTATATTCTCATATTTGATTGACAGATTAAACCTGACCTCTGTGACTTTCCTCTGTTTGCAGGTGTGTGCCATCATAAGCCTCCTGCCGTCAGCCTCGTTAGCAGATTTGACATGTGAAGCTCTGCTCATGCTGTCAGGGAACGTCTCATGTAAGTTCTGGACAAACATCAGCTGGATTTTTATTACAACAGCACAGCTACAGCAGCTGTTACAAGCTTTTAAAAGGCACTCATTTCCCAGTACTATCCAGCCAGTTTGTTCTAGCTGCTCCACTGTTAGTACACTTGTGAGATTGAATTGATTTTCAGTCTTTTCCATTTCATGGCCATAGCTACGAAATGTCAAACCCTCATCCTCAGTAACAACTTCCCCCTTGTGGATATTGGAAAATGTTTTTTTAATACTATTCTGTCTCCTAGTAGTCCTCACCAGCGCACCCAGAGGACTCACACAAGTGTGCACAAATGCACAGGAATGATGTTCTAGTTATTTGCCCCAGGTTATAGTCATAAAATCATCCCAGGTAGCTCTTAACAGAGTAATGATAACACTCTGTTATCATGCTGTCACACTGCTCAGCTGTAGGGATTTCATTTACTTCATTTGCATCAAGTATCAGAAATTGTCTGCAAGGGTTATTAAATTATTATTTTTATTATCTTTATTTGTTTTTGGTAAATCTGTTCAGATGTTATTTGAGGAAATGCTAATGAGATTGTGAAAAATGTTCATCACTGTTTATCAGATGTCCACAGTGTAAAACCCAAAGATATACATTTATTTAACTATAAAATAGAGAAAAATCACACTAAACTGGAAATATATGCATTTACTTTGGTGTTTTTTCATTATGCAAACATCAGCAACAGAAACAGCAGTCAAAAGGTTTTTACTGCAAAAAAAATAAATAAATGACACGTTTTTGATTAAATTGTAAATCTAAATTTGTGAATTTTGTTTCTTGTTTAGGTGAATCTATTCTCTATAGAAACAAATTTTTAAAAATGTGTTAACATAACATGACTACACAGTTATTTTCTGTCCTTTTTACAGACTGCTTCTACTTTTTGTGAACTATGGATATTGGCATGCTGTCACTCCAATCTTGGCCAATAGAGACATGTGTTACATTTTTAATCCTGGTCCTCGGGATTCAACTCAGTAGCATGCAAAACTACTGATGTCACGTTTCATATCACAGAAAGCCCAATCTAAAATCAAGTGGGCCCGACCAGTAAACCGTAAATTAACCCACTGAAATGTTCCCTTTTCTGTGTGCAAAGAAACAGAAGTAAATTTTGAAAACAGATAATGAACAGCCTGAGATGTCTTAAGGTTAATACATGACATAATACATGGCGTATAATTTAATAAATGGTGCATCCTCAGTTAAAAAATAAACATTTAAATCCTTTGAGTTTATATTTTTTCTAATCTAAAATCTGTAAAACTCCAGTTCGGATGCTCAGGTTTTGTAATCTTTTACAGTATACAAGCTGAACTAACTGTCCAAATTAAATGATAAAATATTTGGTTGGTAACCTAGAGCCCACATTTGAAAGATTAAAGGGACAACAATTCCCCCAAATTAAGCTGCAGAGTACATGACCCACAAAAGTGTTTTCTGATCCATCATTTGTCATTTATCTGGACAGAATAAGTGGGCGATGTGTGCGGGACGATTTCAAGACAAGTTCATGCACATAAATAAGCTATTTTTAAACTTCAGTTTTTACATGGAATAAACAAAAAAAGATGTAACGTTCACTTATTAACATTTGTGGGGATTTATACCAGACATTTGCTAGAACCAGGCTAGTTGTTTTTCTATGTTTAGTCTTTATGCTAAGCTAAGCTAAGCTAACTGCAGATAGTATCACTATTCTCATTCAGTTCTCATCTAGAAAGCGAGTAATTATATTTCTAAATACAGTGGGGGGTATAATTATTTGAGCCCCTGCTGAATTTGTACATTTGCTCACTTACAAAGAAACAGACAGTTTCAAATTTTTATGGTAGTTTTATTTTGATGGAGAGAAACAGAATATCAACCAAAAAAAAACAGAAAAAACACATTACATAAAAGCTATAAATTGATATGCATGTCATTCAGCAGGGGATCAAATAATTATTTCCCCAACAGAATCTCCCCAACTGTAACCTTTAAGCCCCCCACCCCCATCTGCAGCTTTATAAAGTCACCCTGCTTTTAAAAATGTAAAAATAAATCCTTTTAGGCTTGTGAACAAATGACCAGTGGCAGCTTTTATGTGCTTTTCATATTTTACTTTGTTTCATTCATTTTCTCACCACATATGGGTGTGAAAAGTGGTTAGAGAATCTCAAATGAAAGCATTAAAATTAAGTGTCACCTTTCCCCTTGAAGAACATCCTTATTTCCGGATCTTTCTCATCTAATTCCTCTTGAGTTATTACAGGCGTAATAGTCTGACCCTCGGGGCACGTCTAGATTCATATTTGCTGCTACCGTCCCCTCATTGCTCGAGGAAAGGTCTGTCATCAGTGTTTACCGTTGCCCTTTCGTGCTCACCCTTTGTAGCTGTTAAGCTGAATCTAATGAGATTTTCATTGCCTCTTCTAAACTGAGCAAACAATGATAGAGGTTATTGATGAAGTTGTTTCTCTCTGGATTGCAGTGCAGTCCCTGGCCGCCACCTGGAACCAAACCCTGAGCAACGCCACAAGCCAGTGGAGCGGTGAGTGACATGTGTGAAACCGATTCCCCGCACAGTTACTACAAGGCAGAGTTGTTGTTAGATACCCCACAAGGGGGAAACAAGTTTGATCGGAACTCAGATTATAAAGGACTAACATCAAAGAGGAAAACAATGCTGGAAATAGACGTGGCGTCGTGCCACAGGAGACGACGTTCAGCTCAGCAAAGCACAGGAGGAATCATTAAATCCTGTGTACACAAACAGCTCATTCTGATCCACTATTTGTTGCCAGGATCTTTGGAGCATTGTCAGGATTTGATCATGTCTATATGTAGTTATGAGCCATGACTGTTTGCATGTCTGTGTCTGACACTTCTGTCCCCGTGCATCAGGCTCGGGAATCTACTGTGAAACCTCCATCGATGGCATCGGCACATGCTGGCCCAGGAGCAGCGCCGGGCAGCTGGTGGCGCGACCCTGTCCTGAGATGTTTTACGGGGTCCGGTACAACACCACCAGTAAGTCAATAATCTGTCACCTCCTACCTGCAGAAAAACCAAACCCAGACACAGCAGATTCAAAACATGATTTAATTAATATAAACCCTACACCCTGCTTAGCCCTACCCCCACACTCAACTTCCCCTTGGGCAAATCCTGTTTGCGTAATTGTTTATACAGAAATTAGCATGAGCATACAAATTAGCAAGAGATGCAGAAAAGAGTAAAAACAAATAATAATCTGTACACAAGTGCAGATAACACACCATGAAGTGCCAGAGCTCAAAACAAAACACGACGAGGCGAGGCGAGCACCCGCTGTGAAAAATGATGCTTTTGTATCAGGACTTAAATGGTTCCAAAAAAAACCCCCAAAAAGACACAGAGAGAGAAAATCTAAAGATAAATCACTGCTGTCTGAGATGCTTAAGCCTATTAACTCTCCGGGAGTCTCCACAATTGATTGTCTTGTTTGTTTTTTCGTGTTGGAAAATTAATAAAATGCTAAAAAATGAAACTACAATTGAATTTGTAGGCCATTTGCATATAAACTATAGTTATAATTTAAGTTTTTTGACATAAGTGAGAGACCCAGGCAGGATTGTAATAAAAATGGAGGGTTAAAATGATGGAAACATTGAGGAACATCACATATTACTGTTGGAACAGGAGAAAAATGCAGATACTAGTTTTTATTCTTAATATATTTCCACTAAAATCTATATTCTGGCTCCCAGAAGTGACTTTATTTTTGCACAGTGTGTCTAAATCACATATTTTTAGTTGTGGTTTTGTAAAAGGAAGAAAGTGGTTTAGGTTCCTGCCAAACTATTCTTCAACTCATCCTTAAAAAAGTTTGTTCTAAGGTCAAACTCTAAGTGCTGATAAAACACTGTTTGTCCTTAACTTATGAGTTAGGAGGTTGTTTATGTTGTGTCCCTTTGGGAGCTGTCAGTCAAACTCATGCCACTCAGAGGAATGGAGCCCTCGGCAGCATTCCTAATGTATCTTCAAAGATATTTTTTTTCAGCAATTTAAGGGTACAGAGCCCTTATTTAAACAGAGAAGCCTCAAAAATGTGAAGATAGGCAGCAGCAACAATCAGAGACTAAGAAACTAAGAAACTATTTAGTTATTTTCCCTACAGGATCTATCTTTTATTCATAACCTATCAGAAAGAGTGAGAATACTTGCTATTATTCTCTTAACACGCGATGTTGCGTGTTTAAAATAGCTTGTTTTTTGCAACAAAAAACCACAAACCACAAGTATATTCAGCTTACTGTCATAAATGACAAAGAAAAATGTGAGCATGCATTGCATTTGTACTTGTTTTGTAATTGTGACTTTTTTTCTCAGCAGTATGAGACCCTTTAGTCTCCAACCTCAGCCATAATCACTTGTTTTTAACACTTTATTGGACATTTTATCACCACAGTGGATGAATTTCTAGTGCAAAGAAGGTCAGAGTGTTTTCAACTTGACTAAAGACTTTAACCCTTTAGCATTCACACATGTTGAAAGCTTGAAAGCATTTTGCAGTGAAAATAGTCTGCAGCACATAGTGATTTGACATGTATGTGCCCCTGTGTGGTGTGTGCCCAGGACCATTAGCTGCTGAGAATTTTACATCTCAAAATTGCACGGTTGGATACCCGCACAAATAATAATGCAGGTGTCATTCAAGTTTCCCAGTATCTTGAATCAATAAGGAAATTTTGGTTCTGCATGATGTGGGAAATCATAAAATCGATGGAAATGCTCATGCTTCAGTCTCTCAAACAACAGTAGCACTAGCATTAAAACATCTGCACAGTGGAGTGGAGGTCCAGGCGTGGTAGAGCATCGGTAGGTGCGACAGAGATTTGCAGATCCACGTCTACATGTTGGAGCTGTCTAACATCACCTGTGGGCAGACTAAAAGACATGTGGATGAGCTGGTAATGTAGACTACTCTTGTTCTTGTTTGTGTGGTTTTTGGCAAAGACTGTATGTAAGCAACAACGGGAAACCTCTGGAGCATAAAAATGAAGCCAACTTTGAAGTGGCAACAACTGCAGTTCCTCTAATGGCCACTTGAGGCTGATTCCAACAGTGAGTCAGTCCCCATAGACTCCCATATTAAAACGTCCAACTTTACAGCAGAAATAAACATGTTTATTGCCTGATCCCCCTCATAACAACTCTGAGAGGGTTGAATTTTTTTAATAACTTTTTCTAACAGTTATCCACCTGGATAGGTCTTCTAGGTCTCATTCACTGCTTTAAGTAATTAAACTGGAACTCTCCACAGTGTGTGTGCTGTTGGTGTGTTTTGGAGATAATATTGTGGCTCACTGTGTGGTACAGACCATGCAAGACATTCTAGTGTTTTATTAGTCTGTAATTTATGACTTCATTAGCTGATATGTGTGTCTGAGTGTTGCACCTAAACAATTTATGGATGCAAGTTGCTAACCAAGCTTGTTGGCATTAGCTGATAAAATAGCACTCCACCCTTTCATTCAAATAAGGTAACTTGTGGCTTTAAAAAATTAATGAATTAATAAATTTTTTTTAAAAAAGAAAAAAAAACATGGTCGTGGCTAAAAAGCTAACATTGAAGCTTCAAAAACTATTGGTTGACCACAGTGGTTACATCCATCTGTTATACTGTGTGTGGGAAAAGATGGAGGTAGTGCTGGGTCTGAAAAGTGAAACCAATGTGGAAGCACCTCAAACCTCTGGCTGTGGCGACTTCTCTGGCTGCAATATCCTAGCATTTTTTTCTGTGGTTGAATAGCTGCCTTTTCTCAGTGTCTACTCTTTGTTGAGTAGTTCCAAAATGAAAGCTGTGCTGATATCAGTGACATAATGTCGCCGTGTGATGTGCGTCTTTTTTTTAATGTCACCTGTACGCCTGACTTTCTAGCAGGGGAAAGTTTGTGTTCAAGAATTGTTTCCTACGATGCTTTTATTGAACAGAACAAAATGAAACAAAATGTTCTTGATCTAGAGAAGAGTAAGAAAGACCAGACAAAACATGCAAGGAAGCCTCAAACTCCTGATCTCTAGCTTTCAAGTTTGTTCCGCATCCTGTTGTGCTAACTGAGCCTGACACTGACCTGACCATAGATTCAAATAATAATAATAAACTTTATTTTTATAGCACCTTTCAAAACGAAGTTACAAGGTGCTTCACAAGACAAGATAGGAAGCAAACAGTGATAAAGATAAAGGTCGGTAATGAGGTCAGTGTATTTATAAGTAATCCCTGTGACATGAAAGCTCAGCTTCAGGCAGCCTTTTCTACTCTCGGCTCTGAATGATGTCAAAGAGAGTGGATAACCCTAATATGGAAATCTCAGGCACACAGCCCCACCCACCTGCTGTTCAAACATTTTGTTTATGAGTTGCAGCCAATTAGAAGAAACTTGGCTTGAAGGGGCGGCGCTAAAACAGCTTGTTTCATAAAGAGGAAGAACTGAGGGGCTACACCAAGGCCCCGCATAAGATAAAAAAGGATTATTTTGAACTGGGAATCATGCAAAGCTACTCTAGTAGAGTCCATGAATAAAATATGGAGTTTGAATTTAGCATAATGAGATTTTATACCTTTAAACACAATATATTTTTTATGATTAAAATAAAGTTTGAAGTTGTTTGAAGTTATGAAGAATTAAACAGATTTACATTTATTTAATGCTGTGCTTAAAGAATGTATAGGCGCTTGTCTTATAAATATTAACTATGATTTTTTATCCACAAATACTGTGTGCACAAAAATCACCAACAAAAGGCATCCCGGCAATTATCCTCATCTAATATGGATCAGCAGCCTGTGATGTGTACTGGGACACTGCAGCACTCTGAAGGAAACGCAGACCTTCAGAGTGCTGAAGAGACATACAGTAAAAACAAATAGCCAAATTTATGAGATGAAAGCCTGTGTGTTTCTTAGTAATTTAAAGTCTAAACCTTCCGCAGGATCCAGAGGATCCATTTGAGAGAGAGAGAGAGCCGTGCTACAATTCAGCTGGGGCTCACCAGTAATTTGACACTGCGAGGTTCATTTCACCTTCAGGATTAACATAATCTCCATTGAAATGTAGCCTAAAAGCCTAAAAAGGACTGGCCATCAGCTGTCTCTGCCAGCGAAGGTCAGCAGTGAAGGAAGCGTTTGTGAATGAAGCTAAAAGCTGTTCAGGATGCAGGATGATGACATGATGTGGATTTTAACTTTCATTAAATCCTCTGTGATATTATGAGCAAAGTGGATGACAAATGAAGGATGCATGCTATAATTTGAGGTGTATTTTTAGCATGAATTCATTATTAATCAGTATTGATTGCTGATTTTCACAGGGGAGGTCAGCAGAGACACCTGAACTGTTTGCTGTCCTTTTGCTATGCACAATGGGTTGTTGATTTCAGAGATAAATACACTGTGACCTTAGAGACTCCTGTCAGGCGTCAGTCAAGGACATTCTAATTCTCAATTTTCATTCAAGTTCATACAGTCTCCACTTTGAGTTGACGGTAGCTGGTTGCCTGGGATGCTGTAACACTGAGGCCAGGCCTAAAAATTTTCCTTCACAGTAACTTTATTATAAAAACACACAAATTCAAATCTGATGAAGCTCAGTGATCACAGAGCACCACATTTTCACACAAAATTTGAATATAAAGTATTTTACTCTATAGTAGCTTTTCATGATTCAAAATAATCCTTAATTGTTTTATACTCAGCCCCTCAGTTCATCTAGTGTCTTATACAAGCTGTTTTAGCTCCTCCCCCTTTAAGCCAACTTTCATCTGATTGGCTGCCCCTTACAAAAGGTTTGAGCAGCAGGTGGGTGGGGCTTCTTTGTCTGAGATGACTATATTAGTCATATCCTCTCACTTTTACATCATATGGAGCCAAGAGTAGAAAAAACTGAGCAGTCTAAAGCATGAGCTTTTGGCTCACGGAGATTAAGAATATATATGTGACAGAAAATAAGAAAAAGCATGATAGATCCACTGGTTATGTTACAAAGAGACATGTTTTATCACAAACCACAATGTTTTCCTAAACTTTTCCAAGTAGTTTTTAGTGCCCAAAAGCAACAAGTGAATGAAAACATGGCCATCACTCTCTCTAAAAGCAGTCGTATCTGCCCAAGTGGCAATAATTGATGCCCTAGGATGAGAACACACTGTAGTATCCTTTGTTCTTGTGCACCTGGTGGACATAAAAACATGCATTTACAATACAAACTTAGCTAACGAGTGCAAACACATTTACCTGCTGTAGTTGAAGAGAGCTGTTTTTAATATGATGAAAATCTCCATGATTATAAAGAAGTCATTTAATTGGATGAACTAACTTGTAATTTATGCTTAAATAAATTTACCCAGTGTTGCAGTGGTTAGCACTCTGGCCTCACAGCAATAACATCCACCAGCTGCCTGGGGCCTTTCTGTGTGCAGTTTTCATGTTCTCCCCATGCCTACATGGGTTCTCTTCAGGCACTCCGACTTCCTCCCACAGTCCTAAATATGCATGTTAGGTTAGGTTAATTGGTGATTCTAAATTGGCTGTAGGTGTGAATTTGAGAGAAAATGATTGTATTGTATTCTCTCTATGTTAGCCCTGTAACAGACTGACGACCTGTCCAGGGCTAGCACAGCCTTTCACCCTTTGGCAGCTGGGATAGGCTTCTATCCCACCGTGAATGGGATAAGTCGCAGTCACAGGACTGGGTTGCTTGCTTGCGGGAGGTTGCTTGCTGTCGCTGGGTGAAATTGGTTGCAAAGAGGTATACGGTGCTGCATCAAAAGCCCCCTTGCAATTGCTCTGGCAGCTAGCAGATTGCTACTTGTCTGCAAACATTTGCAAGCTGCTCACTAAGCAGTAGTGAAACTGTGAAAAGTGCAACACAAACCGGCAACGGAGAACATTGGCAATAAATAATTGCACCTTTTGAAACGTGTTGGTAAGGTACAACTTTTACTTAGACGGTGAACATTCTCCATTTCTGGTTTCACTACAGCTCAACAGTTAGTTACCGAGTGTCTGCATCTTCCAAGCAAACCATGGGCAACAGCGGCAAAAAATCCAAAGCAGTCACAGAGAGGTTTTTGGTGCAGCACCCTCTTTGCAACTGATTTCACCCAGTGAAAGCAAGCAACCTCCTGCAACCACTCACCAACTGGTCAGGAAATATACATGTTTCTTTAGTGTTTGGAGGTAGCCAGGCAGTCGCCCACCAGCTACTAGCTCTGTGTGATTGAGGCCTAAGCAGAAGAAAATGGATGGATAACATATAATTTAATTAAAAAGATGCCTTTAATTCTTCCGTGGTCCAGGCTGTCCAGCTTCTACACACAGCCCAGTCTCATAGCAAAACATGAAATAATCCAAAAGAAAGGATCTATCTGTTCATCTTCATGGACACAAATTGTGACTTTTTTTTCGTCTCTGCAGTATATACGTTGTCCAGAGTCTTCAGGGTGGACCTATTACCCTGGCAACCAAGAAAATAGAGTTTTGAAAAAAGTAATTTAACCCAAACGATGATCTAGTCTTTGTATCCTAACCCTAACCAAGTCATGTTTTAATGACGAATAACATAGTTTAAATTAATAATGTATTAAAAAGTAATACAAATGAAGTGTAAAAATCTGTGATGTGTAAGATACAAATCCGAGTCTCTATGATTTGCTCCCTTGCCAACCTCCCCCAACCAGATGTGGGTTTTTTCACCATTTAAAAGTGGAAAATATGATGTTTGTGTACACAAACATAAATCATGATGTTCAAGGACAAAAGAAATAAGGGTGGGAAATTTGTGTTCAGATGCCAAATTCATGTCCCAAAAAATGAATCAGTAGATTAGAGGTTGTGACTATTGCACATGTTTTACTGAGAGGAGTGAATTTTAGTGTACTATTAAATTTACAACTGCTCTGCTAATCCAGTTTTTGCTATCGTATAAAATCCTGTCTGTCTCTGGTCACAAGAGTAGCTGCTCTCTTAAACATGAGGGAGCTCGGATCTTTTCCTTGCCTGTAAGCAAACACTCAGTGAGCTGTAATGGTACCGGTTAGTTTCATCTTACTGGAGGTCATAGAAGATTCTGGGAAGATGCATGTGGCCTGGCACTCATTTAGTGGTCACTGTTGCCCCAAAACGTTTTGGTTCGGATTCAGTTTTTTCAGCCCTAATGAAATATTTTGAGTTGAACATATAAAAGCGAACTCAGGATTATCACAGTGTGATCCTTGGAGAATTACAAATCCTCTATTCATGCATATATCACAGGTTGAGCATAATGTGTGGTGATAATTTCAGCACATTCCAGCGAGTAAATGAAGCACCTTCTTTTAACCACGAGCACATGTTAGATGTTATGAATGGGACTTGGATTTTTTTCAGGAAACATTTTTTCAGCTTTTATTGCTGAGAGAACGAGGTGTTTTGTGGAGGCGTCGAAAAGTGTTGCCTGAAATTTACGAGCGCTTGACGTGGCCGTGAATCAAAATAGTAACCGAAGAATGCAGAGATGCAGGCTAAACAGGCTGTAACAAATTTGTTCCACTACATTTCATAGCTAGATTTACTGCCATCAAGATCTCTATCAATTCCTCTGTTTCTGTGTGCCGCTGTGTAACACGGTGTACCGAGCTTCAGCTTCTTGTTGTATTAGAGGACATGGCTGCAGAGACAAAAACTTTGGGGTTATCTTTGACAGGAAAATGTCTTGGGCTTGTAACTGTGACAAAGTCAAAGGGATATCAGATCTCAAAAGATCAGCTTGTACAGTCTGTGGTCGATAAGGTCCAGTGCAGCCACGGAGGCTCTGCTTAAGCTGCAGAGTTTACAGCTGTTTATTCAGGCTTGAGACTAAATGCATGTTCTGCCTGGGTTACAGTGAAAGAGACACAAGTCTGTGGTTTTTCCAATGTTGTACTTGGTGTCTGTGCTTTACAAAGAAAAGTAACAAAGGATAAAAATGTGCTTAATTTGAGCAAATCTGTCTAGTTGATGAATTTCTTTAATTTTCAAACTAAACGTGGCTCACGTGCAAACTTACTCTCAATCTTTACAGACCAAATGTAAATGCATAAACAGATGTTATGTTTTTACTTATGTTTGACTTTCAGAATGAATCACATTAAGCTGATATATGTAAGCCAGACAGATTGAACATTTTACATTTAATTGTAATTAAAACACGTAATCGTAACCATTTGGCCTTAATATTTTTTTCAGAGTGTCTTTTAAAAGAAAAAAAGGTTTTGTGTGTTGGCTGTCGTTACTGATCGTGGCTGTATTTTTCTTATTTTTCTTATATTTACTGTATTTATTAAGGATTTTCTATGGAAAATGAGCTTTAGCACGACACAAGTTCACAAACAAAATTTGTGATTTTGCACCATTTTCTTGGATTACTTTTTATTTTCTCCAAAATCATACTAATATTTCCCCCTATAAGTATATAAGTCTATATGGTTTGTTGAACTCTTTAAATCTCATATGCTTTTGTTAGATGTTTATATTAACATGCCCAAAGTTTCAAATAATAAATAATATATAAATAACTCAGGCTTCAGACTGCTCTAAAAGCCCAGTTTAAGTCAGTTTTTTTCTACCTCGTGGTTTTGTATAATGTCAGTGAGAGCAGAAATCACTAATATGGTCCTATCAGGAGCATGGCTTTGGCTGCAATCACAGAAACCCCGCCCACCTGCAGCTAACTTTGTGAGGGTCAGCCAATCAGAATAAAGTTTGCCTAAAGAAAGGAAGAGTTTATTTCACACACACTTAAAAAACAAATTCTTCACCCTCAAAGAACGTGAAGCAATAATTCTGAGTAAAATGCAACTGAAACACATAAAATTAAAGGTTAATTCAAATAACTAATCATTAAGGAAAATGTGCTTGGTATAAACTGAATGTATACCGATCAAGTAAATTTAATTTGACCAGATTCCATTAAATGTAACATTTTACATTGTACTTATGTAACAAAATTACATGGAAAATTTACATGTAACATAAATATTAAATTAAAACTGTTAACCACTTAGTTATGGTGCATAACCCCCCCTAAGTCATTCGGTTTCTATTATTTAATTGTTCTTACTAAATTTACTAAATAACTAAACACAAATAGCATCTCCTTTCCATGTTTCACTTTGCAAAAATGTGATTTTTTTAAAGAGAATTTAATTTTAATTTGATTTTATTTTATTTGTGTGATTGTGTATATATTTGTCTAAAGAATAACAAGTATTTGATGCATGTAAGAAAAGAAGTGATTTTTTTTTTTTTTTTTTACCACCAAAACAAGAAACAAGGTCTCGGTGCGATCACAGTGAAGTATATCTTGGCATGGGAAGGAGCAGTAAGTGGTATTGGGACAGTAATAAGTGGCTTTAGGTGAAGACAAGGGCAACGGTGAGTCTTGAGTGGGCACTTAAAAGCCTGAGTGGATGTTCTGCTGTCCTCAGATCCAGAGGGAGATTATTCCAGAGTTCAGGTCCACGAGTGCAGAAGTCAGCTTCCCTGTTAGTCTGAGTTACGGATACAAAAAAAGATCTTGGCTATATTTCAACCGCAGATCAACACCAGCGCCAGAGACAAATCCAGGAAAAGATTCACAGACAAGAAAAAGGGTCTTGAACTGGAAGTTACAGAAGTGATGTGAATTCTTGTCTCTGCTCCAGTTACAGATAAAACAACGGGTCATGAACCGGACTCAAAAACCACAATATTAAGGCTGCTATGCAGCAAACTTGTCCTCATCCTGACCCACTTGGATGAGACGTTCAAAGAACAAAACTTTATTCAGATCAGATTTCCCACAGCAGGCAGGCAAATGTGTGTGTGACTGATCAGTGCTGATAAAAACACTACACAGAAGTAAATCTGACATGTATTGTGACGCAGGGTTGAACATGTCCCTGCCCTGAATAGCAGCACTTCCATGAATCCAGGGCTGAGGTACCCGGCTGGATTTCCAAAATTAGATGGTGACAAATCCCCGACTTAAGTTGCTGAGCCAGACAGAAGGAGCGGATATGTATGGTTCCTTTTATTGCATCATTTTTATTCATCAAACTGATTATATTAGGACAGATGAATACATCGCTGGCAGAAGTGTTAACCCCAACACTTTCAGTGGCCGTTGTACATTAACAGAGAGGACCTGCTCTGCTTGTCCTTATTTTCTGTCCTAAATATACTGTTAGAATGGTGGAAGTTAATATTAAACATTGCCAAAGTTACAAATAATGTCAGAATATGTACAAATAATCCCTGTGAGCCAAACATTCGGGCTTCAGACTGCTTTAAATGCTCTGTTTCTGACAGTTTTTTCTACTGCTGGCTGTGTACAATGTCAGTGAGAGTGGATTGATCATGCAAAGCTACTCTTGTAGAGAATAAAAATACGGAGCTGGTAATTAGCATACTGTGTCCACGTTAAAGAATAATTCCAGATTTTTCAAACAAAAAGCCAAAAAAGAAGCTGCAGGTAACCTGTGCCACCAGCCATGAGTTACGCTATTTTGTCCAGCTGGTCATTTTTCTGAGTCCCTACGATGGAAATGCTTAGTTGCAATGATCCATGGAGCCACAATTAACACATTAATGGGAATTCAGCCAAAAATTGTACTAAATAAGTTGTATGAAATTGTCTGCAGACACACAACAAAACAGGAATGGCCCTTTCCTCAAGTTGAGGAAACCTGAGCAGAATAAATTCCTGTGATGAGTTCCTGTTTACTTTTAAAGCAATAAAAACCATCCTAACTGCAAACACGAAAAACTGGGATGTAATATGTGAGACCCAGATCAGAGATCATTAAATCATCACAGGCACCCATCTACACAGCATCAGTAATATTGTCCAAAAGATGCTAAAAGACAAGTTTTTGTATTTATTACAGCAGAAAATTCAGTCAGATAGTTCATAAACACTTACCCTCACCATCCACTTTATTAGGTACACCTGTTCAATCGCTTGTTAACACAAATGTCGAATTAGCCAGTCATATGGCAGCAACTCAGTGCATTTAGCAAGATAGACACGGTGAAAATGACCCACTAAAGTTCAAATTGAGCATCAGAATGAGGAAGAAAGGTGACTTAAGTAACTTTGAACATGGCATGGCTGTTGGCATCATGTCTTGTTGATGTCAGAGGTCAGAGGAGAATGGTCAAAATGCTTCGAGCTGATAGAAAGGCAACAGTAACTCAGAAAAACACTCATTACAACCAAGGTATGCAGAAGAGCTTCTCTGAACACACAACACGTCAAACCCTACATCAGCAGAAGACCACACCGGGTACCACTCCTGTGAGGTAAGTACAAGAAACTGAGGCTACAGTTCACACAGGCTCACCAAAACCAGACAGTAGAAGATTGGAAAAATGTTGCCTGTTCTGATGAGTCTCGATTTCTGCTGTGACATTCGGATGGCAGGGTCAGAATTTGGCATAAACAACATGAAAGCATGGCTCCACCCTTAATGGTTCAGGCACTTTGGGCCCCTTAGTACCAACTCAGCATCTTTTAACCACAGCCTACCTGAGTAATGTTGCTGACCATGTCCATCCCTTTATGACCACAGTGTATCCACCTTCTGATGGGACAGGATAATGCGCCATGTCTCAGAGCTCAAATCATCTCAAACTGGTTTCTTGAACTTAGCAATAAGTTCACTGTACTCAAATGGCCTCCACAGTCACAGATCTAAATCCAGTGAGCACCACTGGGATGTGGTGGAACAGAAGATTTGCATTGTGGATGCAGCTGACAAATCTGCAGCAACTGTGTGATGCTGTCATGTCAGTGTGGACCAAAATCTCTGAGGAATGTATCTAGCACCTTGTTAAATCTATGCCACAAAGAATTAAGGCAGTTAATTTACTAGCAAGGTGTACATAAAACAGTGGCTAGTGAGTGTATTTGTCTTTTGGTGTCTGAAAAAACTAACTTTGTTGGATATTAAGATATTTCCTACAGGCAACTGCTTTAGAAGAAAAGTGAAATAATGAGAACGACAGCTGTTTTGTAACTGTTTATTTCTCTCTATCTTTGTGCAGGTCACACCAGACCAGGAAAGATTTTTATAGATCCATCGTATATAAAAAGCTTCTTTTTTTTTTTTTTTTTACTTTTTTTTCTCTTTTCTCTCTGTCTTTATTTGCCATTTGCTGCTGATCAGATGGCATCATGGTCCATTTCCTACAGCCTACATGACATTTGAGCTACATCCAGATGATGTCATGTAACCTGTAAATCATATACAGTACATGTTATGTTCTGTCCCAGGTAACATGTTTGACCTGATTGCAGACGTGACTGATGCACTGTATCTGCACTCTGATATCAAGACCCTGTGGCCTTAGGGCACTCATGTCATTTTATTACATGTCACGCTGTTCAAGATGGCTCTAATAAAATCTTGATCTCAATCTGTCAGACACTACAAAATTAATTCAAGCCTGTCAGATTGTGAAAATAAGAGCCACGATCTAAACATGAGGAGTTTTTATCATGTTTTGAAAGCTTTTGAAATGCTTGAAATTGCCTCCATCATATACAGTTAAGGTCAGAAGTTTGCAAGTGCTCATCATGGGTATGAATGTCATGGTAATTTGGGCCTTTTTTCCAGGGTGGAATGATTGTACAGCATACATTTTTAATGACTTGATAAAACAAGAATTGGGTGCACAAGTTTGAATTTATTTTGGATTTTCTCAAATCCACACAGGGTCACAAGTATACATGCACTCACTTAAATCTTTTAATAAGTGGTGCTGAAAGTTCTACAATGTCTTTTCACCTGACAAGGCCAAGGCCTATTAATTTCTCATTAGTGATCATGATTAACTACAACTGGCAGTTTCTCTTTGCATAATAAAAAGGATTTTTTTGGCAGCACTCATTGGACTGACCAATACTCAGAACAATGGGAAAGTCAAAGGAAGGAGAATTGTAGATTTACAAAAGTTAGGAAGGTCTCTTGGAGCCATTTCTAAACAACAGCAGATTCCAAGATCATCAGTTCAAACAATTATTTGGATGCAACACCACTTTTCCAAGGTCTGGAAGAAGAAAACTGTCTCCCTCAGATGAGAGGAAACTGGTGAGGATGTTCAGGAACAACCCAGGAACCACCAAGGCTCAAGCCTGCCATGAACTAGAAACTGTTGGAACACCAGCGTCACTCTCCACAGTGAAGAGAGTTTTACATCTCCATGGACTGAGGGGGGCCTGCTCCAAAATTGACACCTTCAAGCTCGACTGAAATTTGCAGCTGCCCACATGGACAAGCCAAATGCCTTCTGGAGAAAAGTTTTATGGTCAGACGAGACAAAGATTGAGCTATTTGGCCACAATGACAAGAGGTATGTTTGGAGGAGTAAAGGTGAGATTTTCGAACCTGTATCAACTGTCAAGCATGGTGGTGGGGCTGGGGCTGTTTTGCTGCCAGTGGTACTGGTACTTTATTGCACAAAATGGATGGAATAATGAAGAAAGAGGACTACCTCCAAGTTCTTCAACTTCACCTCAAATCAACAGCTAGAAACTTGGACACTGTAGGGTGTTCCAACAAAACTGGTTTTGGAATGGATAAAGTAGGCTGACATTAAGCTTCTGGAATGGCCTCCCCAAAGCCCCAACCTGGACCCTGTTGAAAATTTGTGGAATATGCTTAAAAGCCGGGTCTGTACCAGGAAACGAACCAATTTAAATGAACTATGAATGAACCAATTCTACCAAGAAGAGCGGTCAAATATCCAGCCAGAATTATGCCAGAAGCTTCTTGATGGCTACCAAAAGCAACTGAGTGAGTGCAACTTGCTAAGGCACATTTAACCAAATATTAGTGGGGTGTAAGTATATATTTGAGCTTGTATGTATATTTTTGGCCCTGTGTGGATGAGAGAAAATCCCAAATAAATTCAAACTTGTGCACCCAATTCTTGTTTTGTTTTTTTTTAATTCATTAAAGATGTATGCTGTACAATCATTCCAACCTGGAAAAAGAACAGTTCAAAAAAAATAATTCAAAGCCCTAAATTACCATGACATTCATGCCCATGATGAGTGGATGGAACTTCTGACCACAACTGTAAGTGTGTTCTTTTCCCTAATCTTTATTCACATTCGGTGGCATCATTTTGCATCGTAGTCCTATCCAAGCTGACAGTGACAGTGGTGACAACTGTCACTGTCAGCTTGTCTGCTTGCTGGTCTAGTCAGGATATGCAGATAGCGGCTGTCCACCTCAAGAATCCTTTCCATGAAGTGCTAAGTTGTCACCTAATGCTAGTAAATTTATTCGGGGGCTACATTCATAAATTGTACATGTGCAACACAAGTGCTAATTAGACCAGTAAATACTAGAATTTCTCACCAAAACTTAAGCACAAACTTCATTAACGGTTTGTACCACACAGCAAGTCAATATCTGTAAGATAATCCATTAAAAATTCTCCAACAGCATGAAGGACAGGTCCAGGTATACCAACATGTGTTACCTGTCAATTAACTCATCCAGTCTCCCAACTTTAAGCTAAACAAAATGTAAACAGATCAGACCATCTGAAAACTATCCATAGAGGCCAAACCCATTTTTTGTAATAACCTGTCAACATATTTAATTCTGTTGTAAAATGTAATGTGAGACCCTGTGGGGGTGACTGACTTTTGGAGGTAGCCTCAAGTGGCCAGAAGAACTGCAGATTCAGACAATAGCCGATGGTTTTAAGAATGCATTTCAGCAAATTCAATCCCTCTTTCACCATTAACACAGACTGCTTACCTGCATGCAAGCAATGCCAGCTGGTCACTGGTCAGTAGACCTTGGGCTACGAATTTAAACCAGAAAGCTCCTAGTATTTAAAAACCTTGTCTCTTTCTATAGATTATGTATATTCTTGTGCAGATATGTGTTTATGGAGCTTATAACAGCTCCAACCAAAGTTAGTATAGCTAAAAATAAACTAAAAACTATTGGTGGAAAAAAAGTTATAGTTAACTGAAATAAAAATAAAGGACTAGGCTTTAGAAAAACGGGAAACCTAACTTAAATGAGCTTTTCTACTTAAACTAAACTAAAATAAAATATAAAGTAAATGTCTTTAGACTTAGTCTTTGATAATTTGGTGAAATTAGCCACTACGGCCAGCATAAGGAAACCTTTTTTGGACTGGGATGTCTACATGTTTGCCAGTTTAAAGTTCTTAAATGTCACTGTCCCTTTAATGGTAGAAAAAGCTTCATTTTGTGCACGTGAAGCAATAGATATGATGAAAAACTGTGTTCATGTAAAAGAAATTTTAAAAAATGGTAAAATGCATGTTCTTTTTTCATGTAGCCTGAGTGCTACACAAACGGGTACAAGCAAGGTTTATTCAGTCCCGTTATGAAGCAGTATGCTGTGTAATTCTGTAATTCTCCTTTCTGACATGTATGTCAGAAAGGAGTCATGTTTTTCCTCATACACATTTACAGCACCACAAGTCTTTTTGCAACCACAGAGTGCAGCTTTAAGGCACTTCCACATCTTTTACACTGGCTGTTGTTCAAAAGCAGGACAATAAATCAAGCTTTACACTGCCAAAGATGTTTGCTGTATGCATAATCTGTGAAAAAAAGATAAGTTAGTGTCTCTCTTGCTGCATAACCAACCTGACCTGCTGAAATAATCTGTCCTCATTTCTACATGGAAGAGTAAGATGAAAAGCTGAAAAATTAAATGTAATGACCAGGGGAAAAAAAATCACGTCTGAAGATCAAAAGGAGCTGAATGCACTTTGGTTAACCTTCCTGCTGAGACTTGGCAGCGAACTGGAGTGATCAACACGTTTTAATCATTACAAGCTCTTCAGTATCTCTGATGCTCTCTCAGACGATTACAGCATGTTGTCAAACATATGCATGGAGGGGATGACAGGCGTCCGGGGGCGTTGTCCGGCCCGCTCAGCCATTGAGTTGTGACAGGTGCCAGTGGCGCTGCGTCACAACTGCCCCTCAGCTCATGACTCATCCTAGAATAGCTATCTTTGTTGTAGCATGTCTTGCCCCACCCGGAAACCCCTTCACCATTTGTTGCCAAGCTTGACTTTCCCTTAATGGTCCCCAGAGGGAGGCCAGTGGATTTTAATATGTATGCGGGAGCAGCTTGTGTTGCTTTATGTGGATGCTCATTTCACTGTCTTGCTATAAGATGTTGGGTCTTGTGTCAGTTATAGAAAATGAAGAGGAAAAGGAGGAGGAGGAGAAGAGGGGGAGTTTTATTTAGAGAAGCGCTGGCAGTCAGTGCCACTTGCCACTCTGCCCCGACTCACCCTCCTGCTCACTCACAAGAAATGCATCTTTTTGTTGAATGGGCTCAAGCTGGGCGGAGAATTCATTAAGTTTTAATTCATGAATGCATATGTGTGTGTGTGTGTGTGTGTGTGTGTGTGTGTGTGGAGAGGGTTAACATCAAAGATAGAAAAGACAAAAGGGACGTGATGTGCATACATGTTTTTTTTCTTTTTTTTACTCTCACATGGTAAGACATGGAAAGTAAATTATTCTTTTCTCTGCAGAGCTTGTTTCAAAACAGACTGTGCAGTCCTCTGCAAACCCTTGAGGTGATTCGTTCCTCTGAGCCAGAATACACAGCCAGCGTAAAAACTGGCATTAGTTTCCTTCAATAATAGACAGTCTGTAATTTTCCATTTTGACCGGTTCTAACGTGTTTTATTTATGATGAAAATGAGGTGGCAGCAGACTTTTCCAGCATATTTTCAGGTACAGCTGCTCACCTGAATACTGTGTGGATTATTTCAGAGTAGGAGTGTTGGGAGACTGTGGAAAGTTTAAGTGATGTAGCTGCTGTGTGTTCATTTCAGAAATGGTCTCACCTTTGGATTTATGAGTTGTTAGTGGAGAGATTTGTTTTGGTGAAGAGACTCAGGACTAGTTCCTCTTTTACCAGAGGAGGAGGATGCATTATAATCCATTTAAAAGTACAAAAACCTCACTAAAAAGGCTCTGCCTGAAGTAAAAGCCTTGTTTGGGAAGTCTTATATAAGTATGGAAATATGTTTTGATGTAATAAAAGTATATTATTACTGTGTGACGTGCAGTCTTGTGTAAGCAAGCTTGGTTAAAGTGAAGCCATTACTATTTGTTTTATACACTGGATAAATGCTTTTGTTGTAATTTATCTTAACTTGATAAATTTATCTGTCTAGTCACTTTTTTGTTGTTCAAGACTCAAATTTATTTAAGTTAAACAAAATTTTACTAAATTAAAAACATTAAAATAAAGAAAAGAGACGCAAATACATTTATCTAAATCTAAATATTTGTGCAGATTCATTTTTTTGTCCATCATCTTTAAGTGTTTCATGACTAATTGCAATACTGTGAAGTATAATAACAAAGATTATACACTGATCAGACATAACATTATGACCACCTACCTAATATTGTGTTGGTCCCACTTTTGCTGCCAAAACAGCCCTGACCCATCAAGGCATGGACCCCACTAGACCTCTGAAGGTGTGCTGTGGTATCTGCACCAAGATGTTAGCAACAGATCCTTTAAGGCCTGTAAGTTGCGAGGTGGGACCTCCATGGATCGGACTTGTTTGTCCAGCACATCCCACAGATGCTTGATTGGTTTGAGATCTGGGGAATTTGGAGGCCGAGTCAACACCTTAAACTTGTTGTTGTGCTCCTCAAACCATTCCTGAACCATTTTTGCTTTGTAGCAGGGCGCAGTATCCTGCTGAAAGAGGCCACAGTTATCAGGGAATACTGTTTCCATGAAAGGGTGTACATGGCCTGCAACAGTGCTTAGGTAGGAGGTACATGTCAAAGTAACATCCACATGGATGGCAGGACCCAAGGTTTCCCAGCAGAACATTGCTGAAAGCATCACACTGCCTCTGTCGGCTTGCCTTCTTCCCATAATGCATCCTGGTGCCATGTGTTCCCCAGGTAAGCGACGCACATGCACCCGTGTGAAAGAAAGAAAACGTGATTTATCAGACCAGGCCACCTTCTTCCATTGCTTGAGTTGACAGGATGGGACATATTCAGACCAAGGCCTTTGCAGTACCTTTCAGCATATGGGTTACCTGCTGAGTTATACTTGCATCCAAAAGTTTTATTTCTTGATTTAAAGTTAAAAACAAAATGGCAGTTGTCCTGTCAAGGTGTCGCATGAGAGACAAACCAAGTGCCAAACATATACAGAAGGCAGGCACTGAAATATGATGAAGGCACAGAAAGAAAATAACCCTAGTAAAAACTTCAGACAAATAGATTTATAACTCTTCTTTAATTTTTCACTGTTTTTTCAATGTAAATCACTTTTTTCTTTTTTTATTCTAGTGCTTTTCACTGAAATTTTCCAGGTGATCTACTCCATTAAAACGTTGCTGTAGCTTTAAAACTATTTTCTTCAAGAGGAGTATCTCTCTCTATGTGTGATGCTGTTAAAACTGAAAAAGCAATTTTATTGTATCAAGCAAATCCTTCAGTAATTTTAACACTGGCCTAAAACATCTTCTGCAATTTGTTTTCTGAAGGAAACCTAAATATTACAACATAACATATTATTAGAAAGTCTTATGTTGTTTCTGATGGTGCTCAGTGAAGCCCAATCAGAAATGGGGTGCCACAGGGGTCTATACTCGGTCCCTTTCTTTTTTACACCGAACATTAAGTACCATCATTCTCCCTACTCATTCCTTAAAGTCCATTTTTGTGGACAACACAATTATACACAGGCTTTGATTCTTCTTCAGTCTGCTTTGGTGACCTCTAATTATCTCTTTCTAATCACAGACTTGTTTTAACAGCAGACAAGACCAAGTACATGGTGCTAGTGACTCTGACAGCTCCCCCATTAAAACCTTGGTATCTGCATAACTCTAAGTCATTTAAAGCAGACTGTTCTTTATGATTCATATTCAATATTGGACTGAAAAACTAAAGTTGTGAATTAATAAGTTGTGCATAATCAAAGGCTGTTTATACTTTTTAAATTATAAAACAACTCTACTGCACGTCACAGCACTTTCTGCTTGATCACCAAAGACAAAGAGATTGTAAGTTATTCATTTCTAAAGTTTCAGTTTTCAGTTTCCAGTCTACCTCACTTTTCTTTTAACCACAGAACTCAATCAAGTGTCTGCTTAACCTTGGATGCTGCTTATGTACGTAAAAATCTTCGGAGAATGAACTGGGGTTTTTTTTTTTAAGAACAATGCACCTTTTAAATTAAATGGTCTTCAGACTGTCTGCAGAGTAGAGTCCTTCACACCTTCCTTTTTGTTTTTTATTTGATGTTTTCTATGCTACTCTTAACTGTATTATTGTGACCTTGCATTAATCGTGTTTGATGATGGCTTCTTTGTCTGATTATGCTTTCATGTTCTCGACATCCTCTTCAAAATGTGATCGCAGGCTCAGTGAGACTACCTGATTAAATAAAGATTTAATATGAATAACAACATGGTAATGTCTCACCTCATCCGCAGAGGCTCTGAGCTGCATACACGAGCACGGGCATCGTGTTACTTCTGAGATTTTTACAGTTTGTTTTGCTCTACAGCAGTACAAAAACACAGTAGTTTGCTCTCAATTAATGCAAATAATATGTTCTTTTCTACCCTGCCGATGCTTGCTTTAATTAGACCCCTTCTCCAAATGCACAGAGGAGAAAGATGCTTCTTAGCTGCAGCCATTGATCTGCTAAGCCAGTGTGACTAAATTTGGGTCAGCATATTTGCCTGTGTAGGGGTGTACAATTACACCAACATTTCTGCTCTGTTATGCATTTTCACCCACAGAGAGGGCACTCTCTGGGTGTTTGTTACTAAGCTGTGTGTTTGCTTGGCCTGCGGTGTATGGAAATAAGATGAAAAGAGGATCATTTGGCCCCCAGGCTTGGAGGGATACCTAAAGCTCCTGTTTCCACTGGGAGGATTTAGCACCTGGCTCAACCCAATCGCTGTTTTTAACTCCCATTCACAAACAACAATAGGAGGTCACTGAGCAAAGATTAAAGCTGATATCTACGATGCAGCTTACATCTCTTCAAGCACTGAAATCGACTGTGAGCTTTCTAAGATGCTCCGGAGACAAACCTGTCCGCTGTTATTAAAACTTCTGGCAAATCTCCAGTTTGGCTGCAGCCTCTGTGTGAAGTCAGCAGTTATTTTGGGGACCTTGAGCTCGTGACCCATGTGAAAGACATTTTACGATGCTGTCGATGGCTCCCAACCCTTAGAAGACTGCAGGAGAATGTTAATAAAGTGGTGCTGCTGCAGTCTAAGTAATGTGTGCTGTAAAAGAAAGGAGAGGGACAATGAGGATATGGCGTTATCTCTGAATCAAAGTTTTGTTTATTTCATTTTTAATTTAGTTTCTAGGAGGGAGTTTCAGTTTAAATTTTATTCAAGTTAGTGTTTGCTTTATTTAGTTTTTATTATAACATGGGGGGTATTTATCAGGAGCAGAATTTAAGAAGTTATATGCTGGGGTTAAAGTGGGATTTGGCAGATGAAGGAATCCTAAGATCCACTGTAGCAATACAAAGGGGAAATTAGACTCTTTCCCTTTTTGACAGACTGTGATCAGGTGACTTGACATTTACTGCTCTTTGTGGATTTAGCTAACTGTATCCTACAGTATATAAGCAGATGTTACATGATCTGTCATGGCTGCTTTCCAACCTGAAGCCAGTATAAAGCTAGTATAAAGGTGGAATTTGGCAAGTGAAACTAAAGAGCATCATTGGCTTAAATTCAATCCCTTGAAATAACATAACAGTGAGCACAGATACCACATGCTGCCCTGCACACAGTTCTGTAGTTTCCATATGTGTTTGCAGAGGTGAAGCTTTGCATCAAAATGGCCATCTCTTTAACTTTAACCCTAAACAAAATCCGGTAACACTTTATAATACAGCCTACGACTAAGGGTGTAATTACCCTGTAATTAAGTGTAATTTCAAGGTATTTTATTTGAAATTACAGGTATTTTAAAGGAAAGGAGACGCACATTATACTGTAATTTTACAGCCCTGAAAGTTGTCACTTGGTGACATTCAAGTTTAACTTTGGACCATGTTTGCACTGTTGATGTCTTTTGGAACACTGAATTTGACTGTCCAAGATGGCTGTGCTCCAGTATTTTGAGTGAAATTCTGCTACTTAGCACTAATTACAAGGTATCTTACTAGGTGTCTTGCTAGTCTTATGTGATAATTTTTCCACCTGCAGTCTTCAATATATAAGCAGATGTTAAACTGGCTATCACGCCTGTTTCCAACCCTGAACCAGTTGAAAGTTAAAAAGTAGAATTTGGTAAGTGATACTAAAGAACATTCTCTACTTTAATTTAAAAAAAAAAATTATGACTGCTGGCCTTCAACTAACCTTCAGTGATCATGAAGACCACAAGCTGCCCATGCCTACATAGTGCATTACTGTAAACAGCACCATAATACTGAAAAGAGCCCTGCCTACACTTAATGTCCAGTATAACCTTTGTAACACACAGTTATTATTTCATTTGTTATAAAGACAGACATCATGTACAAATCCAATGCCCGATTTTTAAAAAAAATCTAAAAGAATTCAGTGTTTATCAAATGTCACTTGCTGAGCAGTCCTTACCTTTGAACACGATCTCTTCTCTTCCCCTCGTGTCACATTTCTCCAAGTCTGAGAGTGAAGTTGAGTTCACACATTTACATTTTTTTCTCCTTGGAAAATAAAGCAACTTTACAGATCCTGTGCCAAAATGGCAAAGAGCCAGTTTCTGTGTTTGGTGGTTTCTCTTGAGCTGTTTGAAATGTTGCATTTCAAAATTACCTGCTATTTCTGTAGCACCGACCCCCTTAAACTTTAGGTAAAGAAGGTACTTTTGGCTGCTGCTTTGCTTCCCAAGAAGCTGAAACTTTTGTGCTTGTACTTGAGGAGGTTATAACTTTTACTTAAGTATATAAAGTAGTAGTTCACCATTTTGCAAAAGACTTATTCAACCCAAACCAATGTTTAAACTAAATTAAAATACATTTTCATATAATACATCTGTATTAGGATGCAAGGCTGCACATGAACATGAATATAGTGTTTTCTACACACAGTTTTTTACACTTTTTTTTTTCTTTCTGACTTTTTGTGAGCCCCCCTGCCTTCTTCTTGGCCCCCCTTGTGCCACCTTTATAAAGAAAAATCTTGGAAACATCCCACTTTAACCCCTGGTTATAAGAATAAGTTTTACAATTCAAAGAAAAAAACCTCAGTGTGTACCAGTGTCTCCACACAAGTTATTTTCATTTTTTTCTAAAGTCTAGTTTTAGTTAGGACATTTATACCAGGGTTATTATACAGACTGCTCAGTGTGTGTGTGTGACAGACTGTAAATTTAATGAAGTGAGAAAGAGATCTATCCAAGAAACCACAAGAACCAGGGTCCCTCTTTACGTTACCACACAAGCACATTTTCTTTATGAAAGCAATCACTGTTTTGCAATAGTAGTTTAACATTTTGCGAAATCCACTTATTCGCTTTCTGTCCAAGAATTAGATGAAAAGGTCGATATAAATCTCACCTCTGTTTGTTGAGCGTGGAGCTGAAATCAGGATATAATTAGCCCGACTTAGCACACAGACTGTAAACAGAAGGAAATAGCCAGCCTCAATTTGTCAAAGTGAAAAAATACACCAATAAAGCTCAAGCTCATTAGGCTTCCAGTGACACTGTGACCTTTGTGCTTTCACTACACTCTGTAGCAGGCGGGGGACGTCAATGAGATCAATGAATCCATGAATAAAAACGCAGCCAATTTCTTCCTGTTGAGCTAAAATGGATTTTGTGTTGCATAATTCTGCTGTCAGTTGACCGGAAACTTTGTCCATTTTAAAGTGAATTCCCACTTAGCAAATAAGTAATGACTTACATGAGTCATGTGACGTAAAGCATCACTCAGGCTTCAGTGTGTGGAGCGATGAGGAATCCTTTCCTCTTTCAGCTTTGACTTGAGCTTGTATTTTAAATTCTGCAGTGTTTTATAAAACCCACCAAAGAATGATCTCTCTCTGTGCTATTTTCATGAGCCTGGCCATGAGTATTTTAAAAATCATATTGCTCAGGTTTTGATTTGGGTTTCTGATACCAAACCAGTCACTGCAGAAAACTCCCAGAAAAACACAAATCCTTGTTTTTGCCTTAAAGTTAAAGCTGAAATGTGTTAATTAGTGAGCTTTAGAGGTTCTGGCATGTGTGTTTTCTCACTGCGGTCACAGCCCGGTTATCAGCTTTGAGAAGTGAAACATTTTCCTCTCACATATCTGAGTCCATAAGGAAACAGGCTTACTGCGTCTGCTGGAAACAACCAACAACAATACTGCTGCCTCTGTGTAGTGTGGGCGTTAAATCCTCCTTCATTTGCTTCGGCTTTTGAACTCGCTCATGCACACTGACAGCAAACTATGTCAGAAATAATGACACAGACTCATAGAGATATTTCTTCCTTGTCATAAAATAGTAGTGTGTATGTATGCAGTCTATTTTTATGGTGGTTTAGCAGTATATCAGATATATCACCAGCAATCCTTTTGTGATGTAGTGCCTGACATGCTGTGTGTGTTTCAATAAGGCTCTTAAATTAAACATTAAAACAGGAATGATCAATAAATGACAATGTGGAAACAATGTGCCTCTCTCCTCTGCTTAAAGGAGCATCACAGTGAGTTTCAGATTAATGTTCAGCTTCTTTTAATACTTTTTTTAAACTTCTTTTTTACTATTCTGGTTCATTTCCTACAGATAAAAGTGAAAAGGGATCCTCCTTAGATTTAGGATGAAGAACTCAGTCATTCAGGAGGAGCTCAGAGTTCTACTCCTCCACATCAATAGGAACCAGTTGAAGTGGTTTAGGCATCTGATCAAGATGTTTCCTGGAAGTCTCCCAAGTGAGGCATGTCCGACCAGGAGGAGACCCTGGGGGGGCTGAATCTGGACCTGCTGGGGAGATTATGTCTCTGGGATGGCTTGGGAACACCTGAGTGTCCTCCCAGAAGCTGGAGGTGGTCTCGGGAGGGGGAGATGTGGGAATCCAAAGCTTTGTCTTCCTGTCACATAATATAATGCCACCTGCGCCTCCCCGTTATGTCCAAGGTGTCTTTTGGTGTCAGTGCTATGATTCACCAGCTGTGGCAACATCGGCCTCAGAAAGGTAACAAACCACAAAGTTTGTGTAAGGAGATCAGAGCGATGTCAGTAGCATAAGTCACACTCACATCCAATTGTGTCCTTTGTGTGTTGCCCTTTGCTTTGCTTGCTGATTTCTTTTTACTTTTTTTGTCACTCAGTGGTTAGTTGTGGGTACTCGGTTAGGTTTGGGAAAAGATTGCAGGTGCAGTTAAAAGGTGCCTTTTCTTCTTAGACAGCTGCTCCCGTGACGGGGACTGAGATAAGGTCAGGTGAGCAGAAGACAATGGAAGAATGAATGTTAAGCACTCAAATTTTGTTCTTTTCCTCCAATAGAGGCATCTTTATTAGGAAAAAATAAAACATTTTAATCAATAAGTCTTTGGCAGCAAGCAGGAGATGAACTGTGTTAGACACCAGCTGGTGAACACAGTGGAGCACTTGGCACCCAGAGAGGGGGTGGAGACCGCTTGGCAGCCATCTTGGCACCATGTCCAGACAGTTATTTCAGCTTAAAACATCAAACCCTCATTTGAAGTAATTGGGAGAGAGTTATAACTTTTATTTCTAGTCACCATGTAGTCTGATTTAAAAACAAAAATTAAAAAAAATTAAAAAAAATAAATATAGCCTTTTCTCTGCAGGTTATACTTCTGTAACACACGCACTCAGTTTTATAACATCAGACTTTTTAGGGGCTCAATCCAGAGAGTCAAACTCACTGGCTCATCCCACCAGAGCATGAAATCCACATGGTAGTTTATGATATGAATACAATTAGTGAAGAAAAACAATAAGTTCACTCATTCTTAGATCATATGTTTCCCGGTTCAGCCTTTGATGTGATGTTTGTTCTTCCATAGAAGAGCTAAACGGTTAATTTAGTTCTGTCCGAAATTCACAAACACATCCACCATGACTTTTAAAGCCTAATATACACTCCCAGTCAAAAGTTTGGACACACCTTCCCATTCAATGTTTTTTCTTTATTTTCATGAGTATTTACATTGTAGATTCTCATTGAAGGCATCAGAACTATGAATGAACACATATGGAATTATGTAGTAAACAAAAAAGTGTGAAATAACCCAAAACATGTTTTATATCTTAGATTCTTCAAAATAGCCACCCTTTGCTTTGATCACTGCTTTGCACACTCTTGGCCTTCTCTCAATGAGCTTCATGAGGTAGTCACCTGAAATGGTTTTCACTGCACAGGTGTGCCTTGTCAGGGTTCATTTGTGGAATTTCTTGCCTTCTTAATGGGGTTGGGACCATCAGTTGTGTTGTGCAGAAGGCAGGTTGGTACACAGCTGACAGCCCTATTGAC
>VUQS01035510.1:0-11847 GCA_015108495.1 Heterochromis multidens | reverse complement strand
CGAGTTCAAACAGGTGCCATCAATACAGGTGACGACTGGAGGACAGAGGAGCCTCTTACAGAAGAAGTTACAGGTCTGTGAGAGCCAGAAATCTTGCTTGTTTCTAGGTGACCAAATACTTATTTTCCACCATAATTTGCAAATAAATTCTTTAAAAATCAGACAATGTGATTTTCTGGATTTTTTTTTCTCATTTTGTCTCTCATAGTTGAGGTATACCTATGATGAAAATTACAGGCCTCTCTCATCTTTTTAAGTGGGAGAACTTGCACAGTTGGTGGCTGACTAAATACTTTTTTGCCCCACTGTAGATGTGAGACGGAGGCATTTTAACTTGAACTCTGTTGTTTATATATATTACAAAACATCATACTTTTTAACTCTTTGTTTAGTTATTGTATTATAGCCTTTAAAAGCTTAAATATAAAATGTGATAAATATGAAGTTAAAAGTTCAGTAGGCCTATCTGCTCCTAATTTAGTAGAATTTTGTAGTTTAATACAGGACAGCCTTTTTGCTGATTTTTGGATTCATGAGAAAAGAAAAGATTTGAACAGCTTATTCCCAGTTTTGTGTTTGATTGCTGCAGTTCTCTGCTTCTAGAGTTATTTCAGTGTTACAGCCACTTTGGGAGGGAGTATGTAATCAGCTGTGTTTGTCTGTCTGTTTGTTAGCAGTGTAGCATCCACAGTTTTCAAGATATCATTGTCAAATTTTGTGTGATGGTGGATGCCAATAACAGCTCGAGCTGATTTAATGTTGGTGAAAATCGGGTCAAGGTCACACCAAATGTGAAAATCAGTAAAAAAAACTTTATATTACCCACAGTTTTTATGGATCGTCGTCAAACTTCACAAAAATATATTAGGCCTCAGGGGACATGAGTATCTAGGTTGGCTAAGTATTTGACCCTGACCTTCATTCTTAGCACCCAAGGTCAAAGTTGACCTTGAAAAACAATTTCAAGAAACCATATGGAGTATAATATATCATATGAAAGGGCATGGAGGCCCAGAGTTCACTGCAATAAGTGTTACTAAGGATGCAACAAACATCAGTATCATCACCATTTACAGACCACCATCAGTGGGTCCTGATGTCATCATATTGTAATAAAAAAACAGGCTGATGTAAGCATGTCCTAATAAAAAACATAAAACATCAGTTTTAGTATAGCCCCTGCCCTTTGGTGATGGTGGGTGCTGTTGTTTAATCTGAAATACTTTTATAACCCACTGCAAGTAGCTTTCTAGTTCTAGGCAAACAAACAAAGTGACTTAAATGCAATGCACTCCTTGTCCAAGCTTCTTCGGCTGTGTGATATCATCGATTTGACTGATCGATTGATTGGATAAACATTTTGACAGAGCTGTCTTCATTAAAAGAGCTCTCACGCTGCACCTTTTTCTGGATGCCATGACGTGTGTTTCAGGGTTTGCACCTGGACTGCGATGTGCGACTTCGGCATGCGGACGTACAACGTTAAAAGGTGCGCGTTGTATTCAACAGTTCCGTTGTGTTTGGGGATGTCCAGTCTAGTTATTTGGGCTTTATATTATAACAAGGGTATATTTATTTATATATATTTATTTATTTAAGGGAATATTTATATTTGACACGTGCCAGCACTGCGCCCCGGAGTGTTTCTCCTGTCGTACACGAACACTCTTTGCTCCCATTCAGCCTCTGAACTGTAAAAAGAAATAAAGCGCACCTTTTCCACTGACATCAAATCATACTACCGTCCTACTGGACCGCTGTCCAATCAACAGGCCAGAAGAGGCCCGGTGCCGGCGTGACCATCCAATCAGCGTGTAGCGTGAGCTCTGCTCACCTTCACGTCAGTCCTGATTGGAGGGTTGCGCAGTGGACGAGGCGGAATGTGAAAGCAGCCAATCTGAAGTAGCCCGTCTTTCTCATTGTCATAAAATATTCAGCAGCATCTCTCCGGCTGTCCGTGGACCGGTGACTATGAGTTCCAGAGATAACTGCGGGTTCCGGGCTGACTGATTTATTTTAGGAGAAACCTGAAAAAAAATCTATAAAAAGAACAATTATTATTATTTACACCGTATTTTTTTTTAAAAATCAGCCTTAAGAAAAAACAAAATCTTCCCCACTTTTGCACTTTTACCTTAATTTACTTTTTTGTGAAAATCCAAAAACATGTGGACTTTCCTGGGAATAGCAAGCTTTACCTACCTTTATAAAAAATCCGACATGGTGCTGAGTTTGACTCAGAGAGAGCTTGTGATGGCCGCAGCCTTATTCTTTACAGCCGGCCTGCTGCTCTCATATATCGCCTATTTTCACGGCCAGAAGCCCAGAGTCTCTCAGGTGCTGAATTTGTTCCTGAGCAGCCTGTCTTTGTTACCTGTCATCAACCACTTAATCCCTCAAACTGCAACACGGAGGAGCGAGAAAGCAGAGAAGAGCTGTAACAAGGTAAGACACTTCATATGGACTCCTGTAAGTCTAATTATGTGAACAAAGGAACACACGGGATGATAAAAGAAAGAAAACACGATTAGTTTTCTATTCAGCTCAACTCATTTATTATATACAGTGCTCAAAAAAAAAAAACCCACTGGATCATCACAGTATAACACAAAGTCAGTTAAACTTCAGGGACATCAACCTGTCCAGCTGAGACAGATGTTGTGAATCTGTTTCACCTGCTTTGGTGCAAATGAAAGTGGCAACAGGTGCACCAGACAAACCCCAGAGTAGGAGGGTTTTACAGGTGCTGGCCCCAGACCATTACTCTCCTTCCTTTCACTCTATACCTCAGACTAATTGTTGCTAGTGTTCTCTTAATTTTTTTGAGCAGCGTATTTAGTTTTCTTTTTCATCATCTCTGGAAAGCCTGGAAGCTTTGAAGTATGGCAGCGCTAAACATCAGTGCTATTAAAGAACTGCAGGTGCAGTCAGAGGTTATTTGAGTATTTTATGGAGCATGATTGTTCCCAGGGTGTGAGAACAAGGAAGAGAGTGGAAACAGGCTCCTCTGCCTCACTCAGTGCCTCAGCATGTAGCTCCTCTGGGGCTCCGGACCCGGATGTGGTGATAGTTGGGGCCGGGGTTTTGGGCTCGGCGATGGCGACCGTACTGGCCCGGGACGGCAGGAGGGTGATGGTGGTGGAGAGGGACCTGAAGGAGCCGGACAGGATAGTGGGGGAGCTGCTGCAGCCCGGAGGATACAGAGCACTCACAGAGCTCGGACTGGAAGGTCTGTTACTTCACATGTACTCACTCATCACCTCTTGTATATTAGTTTAGTCTTTGATGCCTTGAAAACATTATTTTTCTTATAGTAAGCAACGAGGTCTTAGGCCTACACGAGCACCCAGTTTTATTTTATTTTTTTATTGCGCTTTTAAAATATTTCTCATCTTTATCACTACTATTGGTATTTAGCATATTTTTTTGCTTTGCTGCGGTTTCCCTGAGCGCTTGGAAGTAGGCGGGGCTCAGTGGGTGAAGGTGATGTCACGTATTTCCATACACCAATCAGAATTAAGCAAAGTTTCGTTCTTTCCCGATGAAGCAGATAGACGAGTACAAAAACTCTTAAAAGAGAGAAGAAGAAGAAAGAGAGGAAAAAAAAACCCCACTTTTTTCCTATTTGATACCCATTTAGCCCAAAAAAAATTTTCAGCGTTGTGTTAGTTGGTTAGTTTTTGCTGGAGTGTTTTGAACTTTGTGCTTAGGGCTTCATCTTGCTGTAAATTATACTTTTAGAAACTTAAAGCTGCAGCAGACACAAATTTAGAAAAAGGACTCCGACAGTTTTCCCCTCTCTATTCTAATACATGGTAAAAATAAGTATGTGCTGATTTTTTTGCAGGATTTATCATCAAGTCTGAAAAGATGGCCAGTCTTTGGTCACAGACTAGATTTGCAGGTGCAGGAGTCTAGTCCTCTCTCAAGTATGTTGCCAGCCCCAGCTTTAATGCTACTAAGTGATTTGGTCCATTTTGGACAGTTCCCAGACATTTATTTTATTTTATTTATTTTTTTGGTATAAACCTGGTTCAGAATCTTCACTTCACTTCAACCACCAAGCTGTACATGTTATAAACTTTTATCAACAAATATATTCTAGCAGTTCCCCCAAAGCCTTGTGAAAGTATACCTAGAACAACTACTTCTGGATCTTGATGTTACTCTTTAAGGACATCAAATAAATCCTTCCAGTAACTTTGGATGTGACCAAAAGACTATGACTGTGCACCAGTCATTTCAAACCCATGTGCCCTGTGTAATTGTAACCTGTTATGGTGTTTGGCCTCAGGCTCAGTGGAGGGTCTGGATGCCCATCTGGTGCACGGCTACGTGATCCACGACATAGAGAGCGGCACAGAGGTGGAGATCCCCTACCCTAAGGAGGAGAAAAACATCCACTGTGGCCGTGCTTTTCATCATGGTCGATTCATCACAGGCCTGAGGAGAGCTGCCATGGCCGAGCCAAAGTGAGCAGAGTCACGAATAAGACAGATTTTGGGTGCCAAGTGGCTAATTGGAACAGAAGAATTTAAAACCTGTTCTTCTGTCCTACATGATTGTTCTGATTAATAATTCTGATTAATTTCAGTTAAAGACATGTAACATTAAGCCACATCAGAGACATATATCGTACTATAGCAGTCTTTAAGTTTTTATGATCTCTCTGCTCTGTGGGCATAGTCTAGACGCTTCTAACTGTCTAATTACGCCCCCCAGTGTCACATTCATAGAAGGCACCGTGACCAGTTTGCAAGAAGAGGACGGCTGTGTAACCGGAGTCCAGTACAAGGATAAAGAAACTGGAGATATCAAGGTGAGAAGAGGGAGCACAGTGGTACCGGCACAACTTTTAGACTCCGCTTTGTGTTTCCCTCTCGCCTCACTGAAAGAAATACTGTATTTAACTCAGAGGGTGTGTGATGACTGTGTGAACGTGTGTCCCGCAGGAGGTCCACACAGCTTTGACTGTGGTAGCTGATGGCTGCTTCTCCAAATTCAGAAAGAGTTTGGTGTCCGGGAAAGCTCGCATCTCCTCTCACTTTGTCGGATGCCTGATGAAGGTATGTGGAGATACGGCACAACTGTTCCACTGCTGAAAGGGTGACGAGCTGAACGGTGTTCTGATTACTGATGAATCCTACCAGTGATTTTTTTTTTCCCCCAAAAAATAAATTTATACATTTTTAAGCAAGAATTGCAAATCAAACAAAGGTCCACAAAACTAAAAGAAGTCAAAAATCAGTCTGCAACCAACTGTTCTGACTGCCTTTCCATTAGATCTACATCCCACACAAAATTGAAAAGAAGGTCCCCAAACCTTTTAAAACTCTCCTCTTTCATTACCTCTGCCAAAGATATAGGTTATGTTTTTGGTAGGGTTTGCGTGTGTGTCATTCTGTCTGTAAACACGGTAACTCGAAAAGTTTTGAATGAATTCTGATCAAACTTTGTATGGGTGTTGGCTTACATCCACCAAGGTCTACAAGGTCCAAAACTGACGCAGTCTTATAACTTAGAAACAATGATTCTTACAAGTGTGCTGTGTATTGTCAAGGTATAGAAAGTACTGTATAAAGATTTAAAATATCATGTCACATTTGACCTTTTAACACATCAACTGCTACACGTCACCTCGACCTCTTCCCAAAATGTTTTAATCTTTCTGCGCTGCTGAACACAGGGGGGCAAACTTGGCTGGAGTTACATATGTTTGCATTAATCAGTCATAGTGTGTTAATCTGAGGCTTGTATTCACTGTCTGAGTTGAGCTCATGTCCAGTCTTCTGCTGAGGTTTCAGTTTCTAAATTCTGGTAAATGAAACTTCTCAGCTGTATAAATTAAAAAAACGACAAATCTACATTTTGAAACACTGTATATGCCTCAGACGCAACATCAGAGTTTGAATGATACACATATGGAATCTTTTCAAGCATGTGTTCTTCCTGGGGGTGAAGACAGGTTACCCCACAGGGGGGGCTGCATTAAGACAAAGAGGTCTCTTAAATAGTTTCTCACTTCATACCAAATTTTAATCACTTGTTTAACAGTTGGATTAACATTTGGCTTTTACAGTGTTTTTCCTCACAGTGTCAGATTATAAATCCAGAAGAACTAGTTTTAGATCTTAAGATTTCATGTGTGCCCCAATAAGGAACCTATAAAATTGTATAAAAAGTCAACTGCACAAAGGGGAGACGATCAGATGATTAACTGATATGAAAAAAAAAAATCATAGCAGGAATAGATGGCTACATTTTGGCCTCATTTTTATAAAATGTTGTTGCATTTGTAGCACATGCAGGATAAATTGTCTTTCAAATGTAATGTGTGATTGATTGACCTGCTAAAGAGAGATAAATAATGATCAAAGATTCCCACCCTTGTTGACCTGGTTACAAATTGTATGCCTACTCCTTACTGAAAAATCCAGAATCTTGAAATTTGATAAAAAAAAAACAATTTTGGTTAAAAACTTGGATCCGATACAGGACACACAAATCCATATGTACAGCTAAATGGTTATGACCTTACCTAAAGTAGTGGTTACTCAGTGCAGGCTCAACCACTGATTGCCTGCCATTTCGATGAAGTCGCTGTCCATCTCACACACATCTCCATTTTATACACAAGGTGACAATAAAAGGTAAACAAATTTAAAACAGAAAAAGAAGCATTACAAAAATTAGGCATATCCCAGGTTACAACAATTAAATCAGCACCATTTACATGACTCATAGATTTGCATATTGATGAAACATTCTGGAAGATTTATCCATGTTATTCTCGCTGACTTTGCACAAGGACATGCCTTAAACTCAGTGCTCAGTGTCTGCAATCTAACAAAATCAGCCCACTGCACCACCTTTGAATCCACTGTTCTTCTCTGCAGGACTGTCCTCAATTTAAGGCCAACCACGCTGAGCTGGTGCTGGCCAATCCCAGCCCAGTGCTCATCTACCAGATCTCCTCCTCTCAAACCAGAGTGCTTGTGGACATCAGGGGGGAGATGCCTCGTAACTTGCCAGAGTACATGGCTGAGAAAATCTACCCACAACTGCCAGGTAAGTGATGAAGAACACACTTTATATCATTTCTAAGGGTTGTGTTCTTGTATGATAATCCCTGATGAAAAATGATAATCTGCAGAGTGATACATGAAAGTTACGTGAAGATCAGAATCGTCAAACCACGATGCCAGAAGTGGCGGTAGGCAGGAATCCATCCAGACTGCTGCTCGTGAGGAGGTGTGCACCTCCCAGGAAGCTGCAGTTGACAGAATTGACATTCATGGTGTGCTCTGCTATTCAGCTGAAATATCAAAGCCACAGTATTAAAGCAGCCGATCCAGTAACCTTGACACAGGTCCAGCTGGAATGCTGGAGTCAGTCACACTGATGAATTGATAAATGTACATTCAGACACCAAAAAAAAAAAAAAAAAGCTTCTTTTTCTTTTTTCCCTGTGCATGTGCCTGGTGTGCACCTTTGGGTTTTCATTCACAGAGCTGGCTCACTGATCGACCTCCCGGGTTCTTCTCTTTCTCTCCTTCCTTCAGAGCATTTAAAGGAGCCTTTCATGGTGGCGCTACAGAACGATCGACTCAGGTCCATGCCTGCCAGCTTCCTCCCTCCCTCCCCCGTCAACAAACCAGGTACTGAAGTGTTATTGACTGACTGATTTCTGTTGGAGGTGGCCCAGGGTCCGTTTATTGAACTGGTTCTGGCTAGTATGCAGTGTGATGTATGTTTTGGAAAGTGGTGTCTTGTTTTGGTCATTAGCTCAAGGTGAAAGAAATGAAAGTGCTTCTCTTTGACTAATTTGCAGTTAATTTGTGTTTTCAGTTAAATAAGGATTTTATTGACCTTTAAGAGACAGGAAGTAGAACTTTAGATAAATTGTAAAGTTATTCTTTTGGATTGCATCATAAAGACACAAAAGTAACTCTTCAGATGTGCTTTGCTTGTGGCTGAGACATTTGCTAAAGTGCTGAAAATGAAAAAGACCATCTGGTGATAAGATATGAGGTAAACAGCTGTCTGTTGTTTACAGGCGTGCTCCTCCTGGGTGATGCTTACAACATGAGGCACCCTCTGACGGGAGGAGGGATGAGTGTTGCTCTTAATGACGTTCGCATCTGGAGGAGTCTGCTCAAGAACATCCTGGATCTGTATGACGACAGGGCCATGCTGCAGGTGAACACAGGACTAATTCACTCCTGACCCCCAGACAGTTGCTTGCCATAATTAAAACACCTTTCCCCAAATTCAAATGATTATTTAAAAAAAACAAAACAAAAAAAAACAACTGTGTAGTCTATAGTCTAGAAGAAGACCTGTGTACAGTGCCTGCAACAGAAATCACTTTCATTGATTTTTCTAAATCACAATTTTGTGTGACTGCAAGCAGAAGCTATATTTATACTGTCATATTTGCCTTGTCCTTTTATTTCCTCTGCTGTTGGTGAGAGACTGCAGGCCAATGTGTGCAATATCGCACTGTTTTTTTTCTTCTTCTCAACAGGCAAAGAAAAAATTCCACTGGGAACGCAAGTCATCACATTCTTTTGTGGTGAATGTGTTGGCCCAGGCTCTGTATGAGCTGTTTGCAGCCACTGACAGTGAGTGTCTGCCTGCTTCTATCTAAGGACACATGAAAAGCACTGATGGGAGATAATAAATGTTAACTTTTAGTACGAAACTCAAAATCTGCATTAATTTCACTTTGGATTGTCATCCGTGTTTTAACCAGATTCTCTTCATGAGCTGAGAAAGGCATGCTTCCAGTACTTTAAGCTTGGTGGAGAGTGCGTTGCTGGGCCTATTGGACTCCTCTCAGTGTAAGCACTAAATGGTTTCCTCCACAACAAGCAATCAGAATAGAAAAGTCAGCTGTGGATTAGCAGAAGAATTTGACATTTGGGGAAATACACCTGTTCGCCTTCCTGCTGAGGCCTGAATAAGAATAGTGACACTTGTATGCTAAATGTGAAGTTACAACAGGTAGCTGGCTAGCTTAGCTTAGCATAAGAGCTTGTTTCTGTCAAAAAATCCTCCTGTCAGCACCTCCAACGCTCACACACTGCATCTCATTCAACCGCTGTTGGTAGGCCTCCAGGGAGGTGTTTCTGGCCAAGAACGAGTCTGCCATGTAATGCCCAGCAAGTTTTTACATGTCAGTTTTAGATATACTCCATGTTAATCAGCTTCAGAGGAGTCTTATATTTCTTTGAGAGAGCCATGCTAGCTTTTTCCCTCACTGCTTCCACTCTGTGTTTTTTGTCCCGTCTTCCTTCCCTCACCTCCAACCAATGGCTGCCCCTCCCTGAGCCTGCTGGAGGTTTCTTCCTGTTAAAAGGGAGTTTTTCCTTCCCACTGTTACCAAGTGCTTGCTCATAGGGGATCGTCTGATTGTTGGGGTTTTCTCTGTACTATTGTAGGGTCTTTACCTTACAATATAAAGCACCTTGAGGCGACTGTTGTTGTGATTTGGTGCTGTATAAATAAAACTTATGGAACTGAATTGAAATATGCTAAAACCAAATGTTAAAAATAATAAGGGCGTTGGTGAAAAGGATGGAACTGTGAAGAGCAGCTCTTTCCCCTCGTCTTCTTAAGCTAATCTAGGCTAACTGCCTGTTGGATATGACAGTTTTCACAAAGCTAAAAAGCAAATAATTTTCAAAATATCAAAGTATTCTTTTAGATATAAGATAAAAAAAAAAAAAAAATTTGAGGAATGTCAGTCTGACAGTATTTTTTTTGTTTTTTTGTTGACAGGTTGTCGCCCAAACCCCTGACCCTTATTGGACACTTCTTTGCTGTGGCGCTGTATGCAATCTACTTCAACTTCAAGTCTGAATCCTGGAGCACCAAACCCAGAGCTTTATTTAAGAGCGCAGCCATCCTGTACCGAGCCTGCACAGTCATGTTTCCACTCATCTACTCTGAACTCAAGTACCTGGTGTACTAAAGAGATAAACTGTGGGAAGACTTAATGGGCTCAATTAGAAGAAAAAAAAACACAAAAAAAACTTGCCTTCCTGCTGAAAACAGCACTTTTAGCCAGCATTATTCTCTTGATTTTCTACAATATTCTTCTGCCTTAGTGAAGATGGTTCTACTTAGTGCCTTTTTCAGATTTGGGGTAGCCTTGTTTGTGCTCACCCACAGTATGTCCTGTCTGCCAAAGGACCGAGGCCTACATTAGCTGTAATTATTCCTGCCAAACAGAATTGTTTTGTAAAACATGGCATCTGAATTTCATCAAAATGAATTGAGGATAAGCCACTTCTTTTTGATGATGCAGTTTTGCTAATTTGGACTGTATTTAATGCAAGAATAATTTTGCTTCACTTAAGATCTGTTGCACTGATGAGGAGGGTGTCCTAAAGAGGATGTTGTCTAAAATTGCCTGTACATTGCATTTTAAGTGAAACTAGTGTTGTGTCTGTTTTTGCTGAGCAAAAGGTCTTTGTCAGACTTTCTGTCCTCTACTGTTCCTCGTCTACCCAAGACTGTTGCTTTTACTTTATTGTAATAAGGGACTTTTTGTAAGACATTTGTGTTCCTTCATTCTGACTGTGCTGCTATTTACCAGAAAACAATTCTAGAACCCAAGTATGATCCCCAAATTGTTTTACTCCTGCTGGATGTCCATAAAGACCTGACACACCATTAATGAATGCCTCACAGGACATTTGCATTTCAGTGGGACTCGACATATCAGGAACAAGTATGGGATGAAGCTCAGGTATTTTTCCCCTGAGCTGACAGACAAGGAACTCGTGAAGATTCAGCACTACAGTTTGCCGGTGTTGTTAAAATAAATCAGGACACCAATTTATGTCATTTTACTATTTTTTACAACTTATTTTTGTATGTCACAGTAATTTTTTTATACTGAAATGTCTAACAAAAAAATAGCGACCAACTATACCAGGGACACAAATGAACACCAACTGTGATCAGTAGGTGGTGCTCACTCACAGCTGCAGGATTCATCATCATGACTTTCAGTGCAGCTCTCAACAGATGATGCCTTAGCATTGAAATTCCATTAGAATATGATGAAATGAGGTTTTCAAAATTAAAATGGTATTACAGTTTATTTTATATCTAAATACAGGACTAGAGGGACACTAAACCAAGGTTTATTTTTTTAAACCAGCTCAGAGCAGGGTCCCCAAGGATTTAAAAGTACTTGATGGGTAAAATTAAAAACACAGAAATAAATATTGGATGTGACTGACTTGTTACTCTAGTCATATAAAATCAGCTTTAAAAATTTATTTCTCCCTCTGGAGCTGCACCAAGTAACACTAGTGAAACATGTTCATGGTAAGACAGAATTTTTGATTTTGCATTCAACATGTAGCAACTAATTATTTGACACTGCAGAAGTCTAATTACTGCACTGGCACACTCCAAACCTGCAACCTTACCTCAGCAGTACTCAGTGCAGGATAAACTACATGGAAGACATAATTTAAAATTAAAATAAAAAAAGAAGGATGACAAAATCAAACATATCCTATGTTAGAACAATTAATTCAGCTTTATTGGTATTTATACATCACTGGTACATTGTATTCTGGTGAAAGAATTGGAAGAATTATCCATATTATTCTTTGTGACTTTCCACAAGGACACAAATACTGGTGTGGAAGACCAGAAAAGGAGGGAGAGGGCAGAAAGCTCTACAGCAGGGGAGGGTCATGTAATGTACATGTTCCTTCGCCCGCCATCATCTGTCCGCATACCTACCTGTACCTACTTTGACTCACCTGACTGCCAATGTGTGGAGCCAAACTGAAGCCTGCTGCCGCATTTAACCACATTCAA
>VUQS01035508.1:5680-22179 GCA_015108495.1 Heterochromis multidens | reverse complement strand
TCAACCGGTCGCGGCGGATGGCTACCCCTCCCTGAGCCTGGTTCCGCCGGAGGTTTCTTCCTGTTAAAAGGGAGTTTTTCCTTCCCACTGTTGCCAAGTGCTTGCTCATAGGGGCTCGTTTGATTGTTGGGGTTTCTCTGTATTATTGTTGGGTCTTTACCCTACAATATAAAGCGCCTTGAGACGACTTTTGTTGTGATTTGGCGCTATATAAATAAAATTTAAATGAATTGAATTGAATTGAACTGTATCTGAGTCCTGTGTTCAACTAACCGACAAACTCTCCTCTCCCTGGCACAGACTTTCCCTAGAAGGCTGAGCAGTGTGATCCCCCTATAGATGGAGCACACCCTCTGGTCCCCTTTCTTAAAGATGAGAACCACCACCCCAGTCTGCCAGTCAAGAGGCACCGCCCAGATCTCCACGCAATGTTGCAGAGATGTTTCAACCAAGACAGCACTACAACATCCAGAGCCTTTAGGAACTCAGGGTGAACCTCATCCACTCCAGGGGCTCGTCCACCAAGGAGTTGTTTAACTACCCCAGTGACCTTGCCCCTGGTGATGGGCGAGTCATCCCCCTCGTCCCCAGACTCTTCTTCCTCTACAGAAGATGTGTCAGTGGGATTATGGAGGTCCTCGAAGTATTCCTTCCACCACCTGACTATATCCTCGGTTGAAGTCAGCAGCACCCCACCCGCACTGTACACCATGTAAGTAGAGCACTGCTTTCCCCTCCTGAGTCGCCTGATGGTTTGCCAGAATCGCTTCAAGGCAGACTGAAAGTCTTTTTCCATGGCTTCACCGAACTCCTCCCACACCCTTCAGCTACCGCTTGAGCCATGTTCCGCTTGGCTTGTCGGTACCCATCAGCTGCCTCCGAAGTCCCACAGGCTAACCAATCCCTTCATCTCCAGTGTCCATCATCTGGTTCTGGGATTACCACCACAACAGGCACCAACCACCTTGCAGCAGCCTCAGCAATGGAGGTGCAGAACATGGTCCATTCGGACTCAATGTTCCCAGCCTCCCTTGGAATGCTGTCAAAGTTCTACCGGAGGTGGGAGTTGAAGATCTCACCGACCGGGGCCTCTGCCAGGCGTTCCCAGTGCACCCTCACTATACATTTAGGTGCACCAGGCCTGTTCGGCATCCTCCCCCGCCACCTGATCCAACTCACCACCAGGTGGTGATCAGTTGACAGCTCAGCTTCTCTCTTCACCTGAGTGAGCAGAATGTACGGCCGCAGATCTGATGATATGATTACAAAATCGATCATCAACCTGCGACCTAGTGTGTCCTGGTGCCACTTGCACTTATGGATATCCTTATGTTCGAACATGTTGTTCACTATGGACAAACTGTGATTTGCACAGAAGTCCAGTAACAGAACACCACTCGGGTTCAGATTAGGCAGGCTGTTCCTCCCAGTCATGCCCCTCCAGGTCTCACTGTCATTGCCCACGTGAGCGTTGAAGTCTCCCAGTAGGACAATGGAGTCACCAGATGGAGCACCCTCGAGCACCCCACCCAGTAACTCCAAGAAGACTGAGTACTCTGAACTGTTGTTCGGCACATAAGCACAAATGACAGTCAGGATCCGTTCCCCAACGCAAAGGCCCAGAGAGTCAACCCTCTCGTCCACTGGGGAAGAATACCCACCCCCGCCCGCTGCCTCTCACCGAGGGCGACTCCAGACTGGAACAGAGCGACAGCCCCTCTCCAGGAGACTGGTTCCAGAGCCCAAGCTGTGCGTTGAGGTGAGCCCCGACTATATCTAGCCGGTATCGCTCAACCTCACACACTAGCTCAGGCTCCTTCCCCACCAGAGAGGTGACGTTCCATGTCCCAATAGCCAGCCTCGATAGCCCCTCGATGGCCCCTCAGCCAGGACCAATTTGCCTTGGGAGACCCTACCAGGGGTCAAAAGCAAGCCCCCCAGCAACATAGCCCCTGGGATCACTGGGACACACAAACCCCTCCACCACGGTAAGGTGGCGATTCACAATTCAATTCAGTTTTATTTATATAGTGCCCATTCACAACAACAGTTGCCTCAAGGCACTTTATACTGTAGGGTAAAGACCACACACTATTAGGTAGAAAACCCCAAAAATCAGATAATCCTCTAGGAGAAGCACTTGGTGATGGTGAGAAAGAAGAGCTCCCTTTTAACAGGAAGAAATCTCTGGCATAAGCAGGCTCAGGGAGGGGCAACCATCTGCTGCAACCAGCTGGGGGTGAGGGGAAAGAGAAGAGAACAAAGTGAGACAGGACAAAAGACACGCTATGGGAGAGAGAGAGACAGCATTAAATAATTACTAATGATTAAATGTGTATAAACACATGGGGGGTGAAAAGAGGTGAGTAGAGATGAAGTGCTCATTGCATCCTGGGAAGTCCGCCAGCAGCCTGAGCATGTAGCAGCATAAGTAAGGGATGGTTTAGGGTCACCTGATCCAGCCCTAGCTACAAGCTCTATCAAAAATGAAAGTTTTAAGTCAAATCTTAAAAGTAGAGAGGGTGTCTGTCTCCTGAATCCAAAGTGGGAGCTGGTTCCACAGAAGAGGGGTCTGATGGCTGAAGGCTTTGTCTGTTGGGGTAATATGATACTATGAGATCTTTAAAATATAATGGGGCCTGATTGTCTAAGACCTTGTTCATGAGGAGAAGGAGTTTAAATTCAATTTAAATGAAATTAATTAAAGAATTAATACAATTCTGAATAAGCAAATGGTTACTATATATTGGATTATTATTTGCAGTATATTGCTGCTACATATATTCTACAACAGTCACATTGAATCCAGGCTCCTTAGGAGTACCCGTATCTATTATTTTGTGACTCCTCAATATGTACCACCACCCCTGTCAGCAAATGTCAAACCACATGTAGAATTTCACCTTCATCCTGAAACTTTATATTACCATTATTATAGAACTTTCTAAACTCCACTGCATTCTTTAACAGTACCTGCTGAAATACCAAAGCTCAAAGTAAACAGGGTCTGCAGTGCGGTTAACATTCCCATAACATAAGTGGCTGTGTGTTTATCCCCAAAGTCAGGCAAACAACCTTGGAATGTAAAGGGTTTTTAGAAGGTAGCCAAGGATAAAGTGAGATGGTTGTGTTTACTTGTGCAAAAAGCCCAGATGTCTCTGCAGCTGCAGTTTAGGTTTTGTTTTTATTTACTTTTTATTTAGCCGCTTATAGAGTTTTATAAAATAAGTCTCAGGCTCACTCAAGCATTATAAGATGTACAGTGCTTGAACATAACAGCCACTGTGTAAAAAGGAGTTTGGTGTAGATCCTTTGTATTTAAGATACAGCCTTTTCCTTTTTCTCTGTACTTTGGTATCATTTACCATTTATCACTTGATTCTTCAAGATTTCTTCAATATAAAATGTATTCCTAACATATAAGTTGTCCTGCAAGCAGTGATTTTCTTATGACTGATGTTCTATTTCTTTCACTGGATCTGTAAAATCTTATTTCAAAGTTTAAATTTGGGGCATACAGGTAGGTTTATGTAACAGGTAGATTATGTGATAATCTGTGTTATTAAGACTTTCCAGCTGTCATTTCCAGCCTCAGTCATTCACTAACATGCACTGACACTTGTAACTTATTGTAAATGCCACTTTGTTCATTTTAATGACATCTTCTATCTTGATGTGATAAAGTTGTGCACATTGTAATTTGTAACAGAACTATGACCTATAATCAAGTAATCAGTTATTATAGACAGCACTCAATAATTTGAGACTGAGCAGTGGGGAATATATTGCAAACCTATGAAGTTTGTAACAGTGCACTGGGAGTATATGCTGAATTGAAATAATGGGCAAAGTATTTCCACAAAACAACAAACAGCACTGAATGTAAGAAGACAGATAGGCTGGTGGTGGCAAGTGATATGACTTTTATTTTTATGGCACTCCTTTTTGGACAAACGTCGGTGCTTTTACCCGCTGTTAACTTTAAATTTTATTCTGCTTATGTTTCACATGTGGACAGCTGTGGCTCAGGAGGCAGAAGATACAGCTTCTATCTCCTGAGCCACAGCTGCTGATTGGTAGCAAATTGTCTACCAATTAGAAGGTTGGTGATTCGATTCCAGGCATATCAAAGTATCCTTTGGCAAGATACCCCGAATTGCCCTGATGCATCCATCAGAGTGTGAGTGTGCACATGAATATTAGACAATGCGCTTAAACATAGGCATGGACCTAAGTTACTTTCTTACTATTACAGATTAGTATACTAACAGTTTGGTTGTCTTCTCACTTCAGTTTGTCCAAGACCTTCAAAACTATATGGTCCCCTATTCTTCCAGTGCCTACCTGCCTCTTGCTATCTGTCCTCTATGTGTGTGAGAATGTGGGTGGTTCTGTGTCTCCATAGGATTTGAGCTACCTGCTCCTCCTGGTTCTCTAGCTGGGGCATCTGTCTCCAGTCAGCTAATCAGGCACCTACTGCATTTAAACCCTGGCTCTTTTGCTCACTCCTTTCCAGATCATTCTGTCAGTCGCATTGCTCAGGCTCCCTAGTGAATTCCTCCTTCTCTGTTTTGTGTATTGATTTTTGTTTTCCTCTGAATAACCTTGGCTCTCCTGTGCCCTAGACCTTTACTTTGTGCCAGTCAGTGTCTCAGTGTCAAGTGCTCTGAATTCGATTTGATCTGAATTACTGTCATAAATCTCTTAAGTCTATTCCAGTGTCACGTCTTGCATCAGAGTTCTCGGAGTTCTGGTTCAAACATAACACAACATCACCATTAGCCTCAGCTGTACATGTGTTTGTACACATTATACCTATTAAACATTAGCATATTAGCCTTTTCATTGACAGTGGTGCACTGGCCCAGAACTGCTAATCTGCTAATGGCCCAGAGCTGCTGTGGCGGTAGGATCTCAATCCTGCTCTAACGTTTAGTCTCTGTTAATTAATTAATTTTTTTTCAGTTTTTGGTATTGAACAGATGAGGCGCAGTGCTTCTCATATTTACCTTGCCTGTACTTTGATGTGATAGGAGATATTGTTCTGTATCTTCTGGGTTTCTGTTGTGTGAATCTATCAACACAACCCTAGGGCTATCAAAACATTCTCAGAATGCAGTGTGTGTGATAGATACTCAAAGGTGAGCTATGTAGCCTCCACTAACATGTGTTTCCTGTTTTTTGCACCTTTTCTTTTTTTGTCTGACCAAAGCTCCCAGATGGGTCTGCCACATGCACACACAAGACACGAAAATAATTTGTAATTTGCAGAAAAACCACATACCACACACACATTCCTGCTCTGACAATCTTTGGGAGATCATCAAAGTGTTCTTTTTGAAGAGCTGCTATTTCCTTCTATTATGCTTTTATTGGGGTAGTTTTCACAATGTCCCCTCTATATATCTGCAGAAGTGGGCAAGTGTGTGTTCTGAATCTGTTTTATTTGATATTCTTTCTTCAAGAGAGATGAAAAAAGAGGATAATCACGGAAAACATGAATCTTTTCAGTGCCTGGTCAGAGTGTTGAATGGAAATATGAAAACATCATGGACATGAAGTTACAGTGGTGGTGGTACAGTATCTGTTTTTTTTTTTTTTTGCTTGTTTAGTTGATGGTTTATCTACCAGAGGCCTGTACTACAAAGCAGGATTTCATCTTATTCGGTTAACTTCAGGGTTAACCCTGGCAGGTCACTTCTTACCTGGTATATCGGCACAGTAACTCATGCAGTGAACTTAACCTGCTCCGGAATAGGTTATGTTCCAGATTAGAGATCAGCAGGTGTGAATTCACCACCTACTGACCAGTTAATTCTCCGGAAAATAGCATCACCATTCCCTTGGACAATCCCTTGGAAGAGCCCTTGGACCTTTGTGTGCCGACGGTATGAAGGTGTAAAGTTTTAAATAGCGTCTAATGTCTTCATGTTTCCCAGATGATCAGTAAGAAATATAAATTCATAGACGCAATTTTATTTCTTGATTTTTTTTTCCTGGTGGCTGCAACCAATTTTACAACAATTTTATTGTTCTGTAAGCATTAATATACGATCCTAAAACAGAGCACCTGCTGACCTTACGTCAAATTTGCATGTAGACTAATCCTACATTTGAATTCTGTTTTTACATTTATTCTTTACTTTCTCTCAGACTGTTACTGAGAGACACCACCCAGACTGCAGCTGAAAGAATAAGAAATAAAACTGCCCTTTAAACAATAATTTAATAAAATGCTCATTATAATCCATCAGTTTCTCCTGTGTCGTAATGATAGAGTTGTGATCCTGAGAAGTCTGTTAACTTACACAGTTGGCATTTTTGCCGGTTTTCTTTCCTGGCTTCAAATAGACAAAACTTTATTAATATAGTAGCTGTTTTCCAGTATTACTGACCACACATTCATAGAGCTCTTTTAACTACTGTGCAGTGCTTTTCCTCTCATATTGCTGCTTTTTCTGCAGCAGCTGTGTTGCTTTCAGTCGGTATTATGTGTTTAACCTCTTTTGTAGTTTTATCTCGCTTAGTAAAATCAGCTGCTCTGCTGACAGTACATTCATCCATTTTTGTGATTGGTCAGATGCTGCCAGCACTACCGCTTTCATGTGAACCGGCAGGTGAAACCCTGGGTTAACTTAATGAGTAGATAACCAGCATTGTGTGACAGCTTATCCTGACTGCAGATGTTAGGGTAAGTGCATCCAGATAACAGAAAGATACCCTGGGTATGTTGAACTTGCTTCATAGTACAGGGCTCAAGACCATTGGATTTGCACTTTAAACCCGCTCTGACAGCCATCCAAAAGTAATACACAAAAAACTATTGACACAAGCAAGTGGTATAAAACAAAAAGACAATTCATTACCAAATTCAGATCATGAATGTAGTCTGTGACCCTGCCAGTCCTTCTCATTCTGAGAAGAAAGCATTGACCAGCAGTTACCAGATACACAGTGTGGAGTTTCACATTGAGAGTTTCATGTTGCCTCCTACAGATTGCCCCATCCCTTCAAAACAGGCATCCTGATCAACCACTGGCAGCCATACAGTGACCAGGACATGACTGGCAGTGTTCCTACCTGCAGTCACTGCCAACTCTGTTTGTTGCACAGACTGAGCCAAATACATCGCTGCCAAGATTTGAACCTGGGTGAGAGCACGTTCATTTTAGCCTTATTTCCTCACAACATGAAGGATCAGGGTGCAAATCCCTCTGCGGATTTATGCTCTCACCAGCCTCTCCCCATCAAACAAAATGAGGTCCATGTTCAGATTTACAATTCAGAGTAATTATTTGAACAGTTAAAAAGTATGTGGGAGTACTTTAATACATTGTGCAGAGAATTTCGGGTTGCAAAAGTAAGTGGACAGTCTTTCAACTTTCAGTTAGTCCTACATTTAGGATAATTTAAGATCATTGTTCCACTGAATGATGAAATGTTCAGTGTTTTGTTTTGTTTTTTTCTAAATGTGATCAATAAATGCCTGTGCTTTTCTGTTTGGCTGCCATACATGCAAATCAATAACAGAACCATCAGCATGTTTGGCAGATCAGGTGGTTTGCTTTGGGTCATGAGATGTTCCCTTTTATCCTCACTTTCCTTGTGAGGCCGATTTTATTTTATTGAAATACAGAACTTACTTCCAGAATTCTACTGGTTTCTTTTAGGATTTCTGACTTCTCTGTTTTTAAAACTTACAGGTTTATAACTTATAATGAATGCAGGAGAAAGCGTCCTAAACAGGATGTGTGGCTTTTTGTGCAATCAAAGTTTTTTTGTCCTTTTTTTTTTTTTCATGCAAGTAATATTCTGGTCTTCCAGCCTTACTCCTTTGTACATGTCATTGCTTGCTGAATATCTTCTAATGTAAAGCAATGAAAAGCTGGACCCCATATAGTGCAAATCATTAAAATTTAGTGTGAAGATGTAGTTTAAAATTAGCACAAGGATAGGTGTGATATTACATGTCTACTTCAGGGTTTTTGCATGTGAGGCAGTGGCGTTCCGTCAGGACAAGCAAGGCAAGTACTTGCCTTGCTTGTCCTGACGGAACGCCACTGACGGAACGCCACTGCCTCACATGCAAAAACGGAACGCCACTGCCTCAAATCTAAAAAAAGACACGTTAAAACGTACCAAAGTAAATCAATCTCTCTCTCCTTTCATCTCAGACAGCGCTGTCATAAAGCTCCTCGCCTGTTTGCATCCATTCTTTACATTACTGCCATCTTGTGGCCGCAGTTGACTACTGTCGCTGAAAGCTCTGTTTATTTCGTGCTTATAGGAAACTGTAGCCGTCTCTGTTTTATGGGTGTGTCCGTCTCCTGTTAACAATGAGTGGAACTGGGCAAGCTGAGAGGCCAGCAGCGTCTTTTTGGTGGTTTGCACATGCGCATTGTGGAAAAACCTCTGGTCTCACTGTAAACTGGTAGGAGACGAGGCAAGCTGCCACTTGCTCATCTTTCACTGCTCTGAGATCAGTTACGATCATTTATCATCGTAGCAGATGAGTTTCCTCTTGCTAACCACCTTGGCCAACATGTGTGATGTAGAGAAGATGGAGCATGAAAAAGTTGTTAATAACTCCTTTAGTACATTAGCAAGGAAAACTGACCATGATGGAGAGGGGACGGCAGCGTGACCATGTCTAGTCTGATAAAACAGGCAGGTTGACCAGGTGCAGGCTCAGCAGCACTTTCAGATTAGCATCTATTAAGTTTAACCAGCTGTTTTGTCAACACTCCACCTTCATTTTTCATTCATATTTTAATCCCCCCTGTAGATATTGACAGTTAGCCATGTCACACACTGCTCAAGCCTTTTACTTCAGCTGTTCTATTATTAATATATTTTAATATACTTTTTTTTTTGACAAATCAAGATGTAGGCCTGCGTTTCTGAGCTCATGAGCAACTGTTCATGTACGTGGTCCTCACAGGACAGCCACTACAAATATGATTTATAGAATATAATGCTGGACATTAAACAGAATATAAAGCATTTGAAATGAGCTCAACCTTAAACATACGCAGCAGTAATATTAATCCATTTAACACTCATGGGGAACATTTTTCTGCAGAATAATTATTTTTACTTTTGATACTTTATGCACAATTTTCCAATAGTTTGATGTGTACTGAGGTGTTTTCATTGTGTTTTATTGCTTCTTTTTCTAAAGGAATGGTTTCCTATACCACTTGTCATTGTCAGCTAATAGTAAATCATTTTTGGTAATATAGTAGATATTTATTTAACTATAGAAGTAATTCTTCAGCCAGGAAGGAGTGCTGAAAGGTAAAGATGTCTATGCAGAGTGCAGACAGGCAGCACAAATGGCATGTTTTAATCTGATCCAATCTACAGTATATTGTTAAATGAATAAATAGTGGAGGAAGTTGTTTTTGTTTGTGTGTGTATTTGGGGCGGGGAGGAAATCGTCCCTGCTTGGCTTTCTGTAAAAGTCGCCGCACGCCACTGATGTGAGGGATTGTGCCACTTCCTAGCATTGGACATAAGATAGACATGCCACTAGACAGTCTCATAGGAGATGACTGGCAGGTCTTATTCCTCTCCAACAGCCTCCTACAGCCACATAAAGACTCAGCTGCAGCTAACTGGACAAACACTTTTTGCAGGCTGTCTGCTTCTTGGATTTCATGAAGCCAGTGTGGAAGTACCAAAAACTGCAGTTCTTGGCCACTAGAGGCTGGTTAGTAAAGTGAGTCAGTCCCCACAGACTGCAGTTAAAATGCCCAAATTAACAACATTAAAAACATGTACCGTCTGGTGCAGAATTGGTTTTGATCACTATGCATAAGCTAAAACTGATTTTTTTTTTTTTAATGACTCATCCATTCAGATAAAGTTAAGATTTAAAGTTGCAAAGCCTCTTTGATTGATACAGATGTATCAATACAGGCAGCTGTAGCTGATAGCTGCCTGCTAGGTTTCATGTCTGTTTATATGAGCCAGTGAACAAACATGTTTGTGGGTGCCTTTGGGATTATGTGAGAAAAAATAAAAGCCTGCTGTAAGATACAGACCATCCAAGAGATCAGAGCACCCGTTTTGGTGAGAGAAATTCTTATTAGCCTATTATTTAGCACTCATTAGCAGGTATGAGTGTCTGTGCATAAATGCTAATGAGATTATGGATGCAGTTTACTATCCATGTAAATATGATAACTCTTGGCATTAAAAAAAACAACAACATGGTGGTGGCCAAAATCAATGGGTAATGCCATGGTGGCGATGTCCATCTTTTATATACAGTGTGATTTAAAATAAAACCAAGCAACCATAGTGACTCAGTTGCAAAAATTAGCTTCTATTACAGAAATAGTTCACTGGCATGTTTCTGAAAACATTTAGAGTTGACTCTGTGTTCATTTTAGATAAGGAAAGGTTAGTTTAAAAGATTATTGGGATTTTCCAGAGGCGCTGAGTCACCCTTGACTCTCCTGATTTGCATAAAGACATAATGATTATGCAAATGAGCAGTTGTGCAATATATTCCACGCCAGAGAATACTGCATAGCTAAGATAGGTGCTTGCATAGGTTACAATAAGGAGAATCATGGACATGATTGATCCTGTGGACATATTGGTGACTTGTGATTAGAGTAAGTTCCCAACAAAATGAATGGGAGTCAAAGTAATGTCCTCTCGAGTTCCAAAAACAGAGCAGTGGGTGTGTGGCGGGGGTAAGTTTGCACTGGATAATTCAGGTAATTGAATAGTCTGTAAGAATAAAGTGTGCCATGAGGTTCCTGCCAGAATGAACTCTTATAAGTAATACCTACACACACCTGTACACACACACTCTCACACAGCAGTGAATTACTTTTATCAAATTTAAGTGTATCCTGTGCCTTGGGGCTTGTGTTATTTGTTTCTTCCTGTACCCTCCTCTCTCTCCTTTTTTCTCAGTGATCCCCTGTTCTCTTCCAATATCATGCAGCTATAAATGTAGTTTCTCAAACCTGACTTCTCAGGAACTGAAAAATAAAGTTTGATATTTGTTTTTTCTTGTCTCCATTCTTTTAGGAGTCATGTGTGAAATTTTTAATGCATTCCAGCGCCATAAATTCTAGCGAGCACCAAGCACATTTCTACTAACTGCTGTAATATGTTATCACTCAGAATACACAGTAACCTTTCTCTGTAGTATATCAGAAAGAACTGAAGTTGACAAAATTTGCTCCAGGAATGGACACAGGCAGAAGCCTGCAGTTTCCCACCTTTTGAAGCAACACAGTGTACTGAAAGACACACCTGAATTCTTGCCTTGCACTTTAAGTTAATCATTTATTTAATGAGACAGTTTGGATTTGAGAATGTCATTTTTATTGGACTATTTTAAATGTGCAAGTGAAGACCCGCAAGCACGACTGTCCTTTTTCTCCCTATGTCTGCAGATTCCTCACATAAAGTCTTTCTCCATTATTCAAAGAAAATATCTAATATTCATACCTAAATGAAAGCTGTTCTATAATGTAGCGTGAAAGAGGGGAAAGAAGGGGGCAAGGGACAAGGAGGAAGAACTGCAGGTCGGGGGGGACAGAGAAATGAGGGTGTGTGTGTGTGTAAGTAAAAAGGGTAACTGAGAGAAAATAAAAGTAGAAGAATCAGTCAAAGGGAAGAAAAACTGAGAAATGTTTTTCAAAGTGGTCAAAGTAAAATCTTCACTCACCTTTGGGCAACAAAGTCAAAAGGTAGTTATGTTACTATCTGAGTGATAAAAATGGTTGCATGTAGATGGTATTCTCTTTTCTTATGTTGGAAATTGTCTGGAGAAAAACACAGTCTTTTTTTTTTCTTAAAGAAAGGACAGATTGACAGCGCTCCTCCCATTCATCTCTGCTGCATGTCAGTTCACACTGTGTGTGATGTAGGGCAATGCTGTCTCGCTACATCGTGTCTCAGTTAAGGGTCATATTCTCACCATTCTTTCCTACACGCCTCAATGACTTCATCAGCTATCCTCCACCTCCTCATCATCTGCCCATGTGTCGCTTTTTCTATGTGTGTCTGTCTCTCTCAAACACTCATTTCTGTCTTAAGGCCTTTTTTCTGTCTTTGTGTGTCTACTCCTCTCCATCAATTCCCTTCGGTCCCCCCCCCCAAATCTTCCTGTCTGGCACTGTCTGTCTTTGTCAAGTATATTTTTCTTCTCACTGAACCCCGTTTGTCACTTAATCAATTCATCCAATTCTTTCCATGCCAAATATTGTCCAGACTAATTAAGCACAATAAGCCTCCTCCCTAAATTAGATCATGCTTTGACTCGGCTCTAATTTTTGATAGACGAAAACATGCTCAAAGTGGACAAGTTTAACTGCACTACAGCTCATATGAGCACAAAAATATTAAAAAGCAAGCTTTTAACTTCAATACGCACCCCGTCATGCTAGGTTTGTCAGGGCATTAAACCAAAACGTACTTCAAGACGCTAGAAATTTCAGTAGTGCTGAAAGGAGTTGAAAATAGAAATTCACCATGCCATTATGGGCAATCCTTTTACATGAAGTTTAGCCATTTGATTGACCTTTAAACTAAAAAAACAAAACAGTGATTAGATCAGCTAAAAATGTGGGAGATTGTGATATTAATAAACAATCACTGGGATGAATACCTTGAGAAAAAAAAGGAAGCAGAGCAACAGTTTAATCCTTAACATGGCCTCTGCTTTTGTCAGACTCCTCAGATTTTCCAGATTAAATCATCTAGGATTACCCTCAGTCAGCTGAAAAGGAGATATACATAAAAAACAGTTAGAGAAAGAGCACAGAAAGGTATTATGATTGTAAGATGCTAACCCTATTACTAATAAATCACAAAAAAGATTGAAAATTGACAGCCCCTTTACAATTGCTTACAGAAATGCACTTAAACACCATTAAAGAAAGGGAGATGACAAAAGGAATATGAAATATATACAAGAAGTGGCAGGAGAGCAATATCATAACAGAGGTTTGAATAAAGGTCCTTGAATGTTTCCCTCCAGGTTTAATTTCCTGGTTTCTCAGCTAACCGCGGGGTGATGATTTGTCCTGATGCAGTAAGAAAGAAATGATTATGCCACACAGAGAGTAAGAACAGAGTCAATGTGAATAAGGAGGAAATAACGGAAAGACAAAATGCATGTGAAACACGCCTTGATCAAAAGGAAAGTGGGAAATGAGCATGAGTGAGCAGGAGTGAGTGGAGTAGAGATTGAGTGGAGGGTTAAGGCACAGATGAAGAAGCACAGAATCAGGTCAAGAAAGAGAAAGGCTCACTAATGGGGCTGCGCAACAGTCATTTAAATGTATGCATGTTTAAGGAAAAATGAAAATAGCCTGAGGGCAGCCTAATCTGTAAGACAAAGTGAGTTGACATTTTGTGTGTGTTTGCCCACAAGGAAAAGATAAGAAGCTGCTGACAGGCTCAAAAATAGCCGTGTAGGAATGATGGGCTCAAACAAACAACATGCCCTGCCTCTCTCTGACCTTCTCTCTCTCTCTTTTCTGATTGATCTGCCTTTCCCTATAGTCTCTCTCTGTTTACTCCACTTTTTTAAAGCTTAATCTTAATTCTGGTCACTCTTGTTTATCTTGCTCTATGTTTCATATTCAGTCTTTTTCATGTCTATAGGGACTCAGAGGAGTGTACTTTGTTGAATTTTTTTCTTTCTCTTAGGGTAACTCAAAAACTACTCAGTTATGGATGGTGGATGGATGGACAAATGTCTGGCTGTTTGTACTGGGATGTGACTGTCGGGCTGTATGGGGGGAGACTGCTGTGTAATGATAACAGCACAGGAAGGGTTGCCACAGCAACAACTGAGACAGGAAACAGCCTTAAGATATGTAGAAAAAGACTTGGATAAAATGGTAAGGGTAGCAGTATTGTTACTTGAAACAGTGAACTCTTTTCTACAGACGAATCCAGCAACAAATTTGTGTGTTCAGCCATCTGGTGACAGTGACAGTACCATGGGTTACAGAACCGATGACATTAGCCAGTAGCCCTGGTTACTGATGACCCAGGGACTCCATGCATTCTGCTTGTGATGCTAACTTTGCAGTTGTTAGGTTGCCCTATAAAAAAACTTTCATGATGATGTCACAGATAGCTGACTACAAAGGGTGATAACTTACTAATGTTAGCTAGTTAAGCAGTTTTAACTTACTTGACTTTACAAAGTTCACCAGGTTTAGTTAGGCCTCAGTCACACAGGCCTAAAGACCAGCTCGCAACCCTGTGGCAACCTCTGCTTGTGTAAATAAAATGTGTATTTCCTGACCAGTTAGCGAGTGGTTGCTGGAGGTTGTTGGCTGTCCCTGGATGAAATTGGTCAAAGTGGTATAACCTCATAGTGATTGCTTTGGTCACTAGCAGATTACTGCGCTCATCAATAGTTTGCGTGGAACACACTGACTTGTTTGCAAACACTCGCTTACTAACTACCGAGCAGTAGTAAAAATTAAAGTGCGATGCAAACCGGAAACTAAGAAGATTAACTTCAAACCGCAGAAATGTTTCAACAGGTGCAGCTTTTAGTTTGAAGATGAATGTTTTCCATTTCTGTTTGTGTCACACTTCTCACCATTTCTTTACTGCTGGGCAAGTAGTTGGTGATTGTTTGCAGATAAGTCTGTGTCTTCTATACAAACTACAGGCAATTTGCTAGCGACCAAATCAATTGCAAAGAGGTTTTTGGTGTAGCACCATAGACCTCTTTGCAACCAATTTCACCTAGTGACTGCCAGCAACCTCCTGCAACCAGTCGCCAACTGGTAGCACTAGTAGCACACACTTTTCCTGGTCACTGACTGTTCTCTAGGGCTGCGTGACTGGGGCTTTAGCAATCACTCGCCAGCCAGTCGGGGAATACATATTTTTCCCCTGCAACTGGTAGTTTCCAGGTGGTTGCCAACCAGTATCTAAGCCTGTATGACTGAAGCCTTAGGGAACTGCATGCATGTGAGACTGACTGCTGTTAACCAAAGCCTTTCATGTTCTTGTTATTAGGAACAAAATTCTTTCTGTTAATATTATTAATCCAGTTCTGGTAAACAGCTTGTTTCTTTGAGTTGAACTCTGTAAAGTGTATGGTCTCAGGTGTTTGTAAAGGCTTTTGTATTTTGCATTCATTTTTTACATTTTTATTTATTTATTTTTCTCGAAGGTGAAGTTTGTCACTACTGTTGGAGCAGCAGTGGGTCTCCCAGTAGTGACACAGAAAGTAAATGGAAAAAGTAAAAAATTGAGCTTGCACTCAAAAACACACATATTGAAGGAGACATCATTGCAGAAATAATAACTTGTTTACTTCTGGTATTTCCTTGGATGGGTAAAAAAATTTTGATAGTCATCTTTAATGGTTGGACATTCAGGAGCCAACTGTTGGGCCAGTGTTCAACAAATGTAGTTTTGCCTACATGATATCACACAGAATTTGCTTTAAATGTCATTTGAAGAGAAAAAAACCCATCGACAATCTTTAAAGAAATTATGAAGTATGACCTGCATAGGCAGTATGCTACCTCTAAATAGTTTTGTAAGCTCTAAGCAGCTATTGAACAATCCTCAGCCGAGAGTGACGATGGCAAAGAAATTAATCATGAAGAGGCTGCTAAGAGGTCTGCCAACACAAACACTATCGGCAAATTTAAGTTTAGGTCATAATATTCCCTTTTACTACATGAATCCTGGTTGTTGAAAGATTATACGTACCTGGTGTGTTTAAATGTTACGCCAAGGCTGTACCATGGTTCAGGTAGTAGCGTAGAGAGGAAGGTTGGTGGTTTGATCCCCCAGCTTCTATAGTTAACATGCCCAAAGGTTCTTGGGCAAGATACTAAACCCCAAGCTGCCATCATGATAGATAAAAAAAAAAAAAAAAAACACTTGTGAATGTGGCTTATAATGTAGAAGTGCTATAAGTGCTCAGCAACACTAGAAAAGCACCATATAAATACCAGTCAGTTTACAAGTATCCCTTTGTGTAGAGTTGGAAGTGACAGACTAGTCCCATATCACACCAAATAACATCTTGTGCATAACTATAAGATGCCAGAAGCTTTAACAAAACAACAATACTTGATACACTGGTGATGACAACGGTCAGATTTGCCAGAGGAAGAAGCTTCTGGACCTTGGTTATTCTGTGAGTCCCAAAGAACCATCATCTCGTTGATTTTCTCAATATCTTTCCTTAAGTTAAAGTTCTGCTTCATGGTTAGTTCTATTTAATACTTGTTATCATAGTGGCAAGCTGAAATATATGCTTAAATAATAACTAACATCAGCATTATAAAATAATCTGTGCCAACGTGTCAAGAAGTGTTGATGAAACTGACACAGTCAAATTACAAAATGTGTTATTATAACAAAATATGCATCATTCTTTTTTCGAGGTGACATCTGTCCCTCAGCAATTGCAAATTCCGCTCTAGAAATAAAGTGGCAATAATTTTTTTTTTTTTTTTTCATTTTTTACTCAAACAATA
>VUQS01035507.1:1751-17394 GCA_015108495.1 Heterochromis multidens | reverse complement strand
AAGTGAAAACAAACTGAAATGTCAAGCAGACACCACTGACCACTTCAACTACACACACAGTCAATCACATACAGTATACACCATCAATCTATTAGGAATAGAAAATATCTGATTAATGCATAAAGGTAAGTCTTTTACCAGTCTGAGATCTTCTGTCCGTCAACACTGACAATAGCACAATAACACCACAGAACTATAATAATATCTCATTGTTTGGTTTGACGGTAAAAAGGAGCAAAACTTCAAAGGTTTAAGCCATTTAGAAGGAAAAAACCTAGAAGTCTTCACTACATTACCTGCTCAATACATCTCACCCAATTACAGGTGCTTTTCTTTAACAAGATAGTCAATGTTATTCACTTCACCTGTTAATGGTTTTTAAATTGTGGCTGGTCTTTGTAATTGTAATTAAATAAGCTTCCAGTCTTCTTTGTCAACTCCTTAAAACAGTTATCAGGTATCACTGTTTACTTTTTTAATGATTTTTATTTTTCTTATTGTTTTATTTTATTTTATTTTAGCAATACATAATTACAGAATTTTTCATGTTGCTAAGGTAACTTTTGTTATCCTAGTCCCAAGTTTTTTGAGTCACTGGCAAAATGAGCATATCAGAACAAAAAACAAACAGCTCCTTTTTCCTGTGCAGTGCTGTTTCAAAAACCGGCTATTTTAACTGGCTTATGTAAACTGTTCTCGTCTTCTAATGGGAAAAAAAAATTAGCATAACAAACACGGCATTGTTTTTTAGTAAAGAATAGAGGTAGCCATTTGAATAGTTGCTTCTGCTGCACTCACTCAACAGGCCTTTGATGAAGGGTGTATAGTGTTGCCATTACTAACATATATTTAGGAGAGGATGGTAGAGGAAGACAGCGAGGTTAAACATGGCTAAATCTTAACAAATGCAAGCAAAATGTTAAGCTGTCTTTCCATATACATATTGGTTACAAATGATTGTAAACAAAAAAAAAAAAAAACAGCCAAATATTCACAGACTGATGCATTATACAAGTTGGCACCGCTTTCTTTTGTGACAAAACCTCATAAATGGATAATTATGTTTTTACTCCAACTAAAGCTTCTGTGTGATTTAAGAAAGCCTTCTGTGCTATGTAGATTATGATACCCTTTGACAACATTTGCATAGCATCATCAAAGCAAAACAATGTTAGGTAGACAATGGGCATATCATAATCACATGCCCATTTGTATCAGTATTTGCAGGCAAATTATATTAAGACATTGCTTAAAGTGAAAATTACACCCACTGGCCACTTTGTTAGTTAACACTATTCAACTGCTTGTTAACACAAATATGTAATCAGCCAATGACATGGTAGCAACTCAAAGCATTTAGGTAGACATGGTTAAGACAACCTGATAAAGTTCAAAGTGAGCATCAGAATGGGGAAGAAAGGTGATTTAAGTGACTTTGAACATGGCATGGTTGTTGGTGCCAGATGGGCCGGTCTGAGTATTTCGGAAACTGTGAATGTGCTGGGATTTTCCCATACAAACATCTCTAGGGTTTACAGAGAATGGTCTGAAAAAGAGAAAATATCCACTGAGCAGCAGTTCTCTGGGTGAAAATGCCTTGTTGATGTCAAAGAAGAATGCCCAGACTGCTTCAGTTGATAGGAAAGCAAAAATAACTGAAATAACCACTTGATGCAACCAAGATATGAAGAAGAGCATCGCTGAATGCACAACATGTCGAACCTTGAAACAGATCGGGTGCAACTCCTGTCAGTTAAGAACAGGAAATTGAGGCTACAGTTTGCACCGGCTCACCAAAATTGGACAATAGAAGATTGGAAAAATATTGTCTGGTCTGATGAGTCTCAATTTCTGCTACAAGGTTCAGATGGTATGGTCAGAATTAGGCAAAAGCAACATGAAAGCATGGATACATCCTGCCTTGTATCAGTGCTTTCAGGAGGGTAATGGACCATATCACAAAGCTCAAATCATCTCAAACTGGTTTCTTGAACATGACAGTGAGTTCACTGGACTCAAATAGCCTCCACAGTCACCAGACAGAGCACAGAGCACCTTTGGGACGTGGTGGAACGGGAAATTAACATCATGGATGTGCAGCTGACAAATCTGCAGCAACTGTGTGATGCTATCATGTCAGTATGAAAATCTCTGAGGAATGTTTTCATCACCTTGTTGAATCTGTTCCATGAAGAATTAAGGCAGTTCTGAAGGCAAAAGTGGGTTCAACCTGGTACTGGCAAGGTGTAACTAACAAAGTGGCTGCTGAGTGTATGCCCCCTTACAAGTGTTTAGAAAAAGTTATTTAGTACTCACATACAATGAATCATAGTTGCACACAAACTCATTCTACATACTAAAAGATAAGTCTCCTTAGGTTTTCCTTTTAGTCTCATAATGAACAGATACACCACTGCACTGCAACATTGTTTTAGAAATGTCTTTCACTTACAGCACATTATTCTACTGCGATTGGCTTATGAATCTGCAAATGTTTCTTCTGGATTTACAAGATTACAGTATTTTAAAACAATAAGCAGATCTCGGAGAGGCACTGTGAATAAGAATGTGTGCTTTTAAAGGGTGTTGATGTGTTATGGTGTGAGCAGAGAGGGGGGCATATATCCTTTGTTTGTGTTGGATAATAATTGTAGGGAAACAGTAGCCTTCAACTGCAATAGAGGCTACACACACAAACAGAGCGCAAGGCTGTATTTGACGTCACAAAAGAATATTTTTGGCATGAATGCAGTCCATTGTAGCAGATAACACACACACAGAGGGGGAAAAGAGACCTATTCGAAGTTTAGCACACAGGAACAGTGCCTGTGTGCATGCGTGTATGTTTGCGTACGTGTGTGTTATTGCTGTGGTTCCTCTGTCAGGACTTTTTAACAAGCATTCGAGTCCCCACGGGGAAACACTGACAAAATAACATCATCCCTTCCTCCCTCCTCTCACCCTATCCTCTCTCTCTTTCTCTTTCTCTCTCCATTTGTCTCTCTGTGCTTGCCCTCTTCTCCCACTCACTCTCTTCTCTAATAAGTCCAATATCTTCCTCTCTGTGTCTTCCTTTCTTTTTCGTTAGCTCTCCATCCAGAGGCCCTGTCTTTCCTCACCTCCCTCTATCCATCTTGCCCTCTCCCACTCACTCCCTATCTCTTCTAATAAAGCCAATATGCTGCTACACTCCTCTGGGACCAAATCTTATACCTAAGCAGGAACAGCTATCGTCAACTCAGGGAGGGTAATTTAACAATTTACCCTAAAAATCTTCTTAATAAAAATGAACAGCCACACAAGATATCACTGGGGAAAAAAAAAAAAGTCTTGCAGCAGAAATCAGCAACATATTTCTGCAAACTTGTGCTCATCCGTTTTTTTGGACCTTGCAGGATTTCCTTAAAAATATAACATACATAAAACTAAGGCATAAAAGAACAATCTGAGGTGACAGACGTTTGCAAGTGGTGAGAAAGCAGTCACACACGAATCACAAAAAAAAAGATTAGGAACCTTCCTATTTTCTCTTTAAGCTCTTCCATTATTAGTAATCTGATTACAGTGGCCTCTTCCTCCACAGCCCGGCTTGTTATTTATTTCTGCACTATTATCCCTGCTTTCACTTCGCTTTGACATACTGTGCATTTTCACACCTGCCGCATGCACAGAAATTGTGGGGATCATTATGAAAATTATCATCACTATCAAAAATTGCCAAAATCAGCAGCCATAACCATCATAATTAGTCCCAGTATTTTTGCTGTGTACCTGGTTGCCTAATTTCATTCTTTTCCTTATTTCCCTCCAGCTCCCTCGCTGTTTTCTTACTATTTTAGGTTTTCGGTTTCTTATTCTTCCTCGTTTTGCACCCTTCAGTTATCTTTTTTTTTTATAATTCCTTAGTTTCTCTGCTTCCATCTTACCTTGTACTTTTAAACGAACACAGAAGCAAGACAGGAAAAAAATCCCACTGGATGAGCTGTGGTGCTAATCACAATAAAATAGGTATTTGAATTAGGAAGTCGCTGCACGCCCCGATCCTGAATGCGGCACTGCCTTATTGAATACATAAGTAATATTTTGACAAGAAACCTCTTTGTAAGGATTACTTGTTGAAATATGTTTTCTTTCTATAAAGTATAATAAAGTAATCCTGCATGGAAGCACTTAGTGTGCAGTCGCCTTAAAGAGTTTTAAAGAACTGGAAGCGTTTAACACTAAGTTTCGTACAATGCGAAAAAAGAGAGAGAGATCAAACAGTAAAGTTTAGGAACTGTTTATTAGGAAATTATGATGCACAAGAAAACTGCACACAAATGCACATAACTCACAAATGGCAAATGCTGTGTGGTCACATTGTGATGTTTGTGCACACATCCGCGCGCACACGCACGCACACACACACACACACACACACACACACACACACACAGTCTACTCAAGGTAAGGAGATAAGTCTTGTTTGTGTGTGTGTGTGTGTATATCTGTGCCAGAGGGCTGTGTATCATGCTGAGTTTATTCCAAAGACACAAACAACATAATATAAACCTCAGCTCAAACAGAATGGAAGAACACCCACTACCCAGGAAAAACAAGGAAATCAAAGGCCTCAAAGGCCAGATTTACACAGGAACAAAACACCCTAGACCTACATTTATGGAGTCGTAAAACAGCCCAGAAGAAAGGCTGAGATGACGTGAGGGAGCATGAATACGTAACCGTGATGAAATCATTTTTAGTTTAATGCCATGTTTTCAGGAACAGCATTAGGATACCTTAGATTTACCTTTTGGTACACAACGGCAATGGAAAGCTGAGTTTGATCTTTCAGCTGGAATCAGTGTTGAAGAAAGAGAAGGAAGAAGAACAAAATCAAATAAATGGGGAAAATCAGCCCAGTGCACATTAGCATAGCCAGGTCAAAACCATAGCAAATGTTTTGATGGTGAACAGAAGACCTGAACCAAAAAAAAAGTTGGGATTACGTTGTTTTTCACAGTTCATTGGTAGCTAAATCCAATTATATTTCTTCCAAAACTTGCTTTAATGTGTGTGACTATTTTGTGCTCATTTGAGTAAGGCAAGCCATAAAGAGCATCGTCCTGCATCTGTTAAATGCATACAGAAACTGATCAATAAACATATTGAAGAAAATGTGTACACTGTAACTTGCCAATAGTGGTAAATAGAATAGAATAGAATAGAATAGCCCTTTATTGTCATTGTACAAGTACAACGAAATTGTGGGTGCTCTACAAGTACAACAAATCACCAAGATGTAACATCATATTTAAGCAAGTAGGTTTTTGCTTTCCTGTTTAGGGTTTTATGCAAGCAGCAACCTCCAGGGCTGAAAAACAAAGCCAGTGTATAAGTGCCAAAAACAGCAGTTTTCTGAATAGCCACTTGGGACCGGCTCAAAAATATGTCACTCCTCATGGATTTGTATGTTGAAATGCTCAGATTTAGGGCGGAAATAAACTAGTTTACATCCTGGTTTTAGTCTTTATAGCTAATTTCCTACTTCATAACTGTACAGGGACTGGTGTTTTCTATAACTCACCTTTTTAATTTTATTAAGGCTTAAAGTTTGCGTTACTAAAGGCATGACTAACTCCAATGACAGATGGATGGGCTACAATAGTCAGAAGATGTCTGCTAGACTTTACCTCAACTAATGTGAGCCAGTGATTTGGACGACTACTCTAATACTACTTTACTGTTATTTGGTGCCATTTGTAGAATTTTTAATGTGATTATCAGACAAATTATATGGTTAATTTTAAAATAGCCTGTCCAAGAAGTGCATGCTCCAGATTTAGTTACTGAAGCTTTGGCATTTTGCTACTTTGGATAAATTGTGCTTTAATCTGTACTAGGGTTGTCACAATACTTAAATTTCAAACTTCATACCATTTTCAATGCCACGGAAAAACATTACAAAAAATTAAGAGGCTTTTAAAAATATATAACGATTAGAACAGTACAAACAACATCAATGGCAACACTATTTTTAAGTTGTCTAATGTAGTGAAAAAAATACAGTAACATAACTCCAAGGTGCATTTGTATTTGATAGGGCAAAAAAACAAAAAAGCCAACAATATTTTTTGGTTGTCTGAGGTAGTGCTCTGCTTCTGGTGAATTGGCACTATATTTTCATTGTTGATCAAATGGAGTTGTTAATGTAGGCTGGTTGCTACTAGACTTTTCTCAGCTTTAATCTGGGACTTTAAGAGAAACATAACAATTTTTAGTCACAAATAATTGTGTTATCCTGTTAAATTAACTCTGTCTATTAACGTTACAGACAGGCAGGACTGGCAATGTTTGCTGCCTAGCTCCAACATTAACATTATTGTTTTATTATTAGCCACAGCCACTAGCCGCTGTCTTAATGATAACTTAAAAAATGGCTAATGTGGCTAATAGTTAAATGACTATTTATATAGGATTTATATGCCAAAGGTGTGTTGTGAAAAAACCCTTCTGAAACCCTGTGCAGTAACCTGATGTGCACCTCCCTAGAAATGTGTCTAAACGTTTTTGCTTTGTTAACACGTGCGCTGGCCAGGCTAACATTTATGATTACTGTTCAATACTTCAATGTTGTTGAGACACGAGCTTTACTGGCCTCTCAAAATTCCTCATAAATTGTTGTTCAGCTGCTAGTGAGGGGAGGGGCTGTGTGTCAACTAGAGCAGGTGAAGACAGCAATGTTGGTATCGATACTGTTGTGAATGACTATCTAATCTGAGAGTAATTTTTAGTGTATCAATTTGTATCTGAGTATTAATTTTTTTCGACAATCTTGATCTTTAATCTGTACAGTGCACCCATGAAGTCAAGCAAGTAACTTGCTAACAAAGTTTGTCTGCATTAGAACCTAGCATTCAACCCTCTCAGCATAATAGACAGCAAAATGCAAAAACTGGGGTGATCAAGAAAGCTAGCCAGTCTCTGTCCAATGGTGAGAAACCTTCCCCCTGGAGCACATCTACTGCTGCTTAAAAGAATTGCAATGTGTGAAATATTGAGCTAGAGAAAATAATAATCATAATCATCATCGTTTTGTGGAAATGTAAAGATTTTCTCCCACTTTTATCATAAAACCTATACGGTAAAGCATAGCATAGTGAAAAGGAACATGCCTCATCCCCCATCACATAATCTGTTCCTACTCTGACATACAACTATATGGAGGCAAATCAATACTGCATAATGTGCTGATAGTTTCCCCCACAGAGATGCATCAGTCAGCTGCCATGGTCATTGCTAACTATGCTGGCAGTATCAGTGATTCATCACCACTGCCACCGACAGCTACTGACACCAAGAGACCTACTTTGAAGAGGATGACACAGAGCAGGGAGGGCAGGAGGAATGGATGGAATGAGTGGCAGAAAGACAGATGAGGAAAAGGCAGCAACAATGGCAAAGGGCAAGAGTGGAAAAAAAGAGAAAACAAGCGGAAAGATTAAAAGGTGATGGTGAAGTAAGAAAAAAAATGAGTTGAAGCAGGGAGACATATATATATATATATATATATGTGTGTGTGTGTGTGTGTGTGTGTGTGTGTCTATATATATCTATATTGTGGGAATTAAAGTGACAGTTCTGCATTGATTTTTTTTTTATTTTATTTCTTCTGAGTGAGATGAAATATCTGCATTAATACATGTATGTGTGCTAATAACAGAGCAGTGTTTGATCTAATGAAAGGAAGCGGCAGGAACAGCTACTATCAGATCTAAAATATAGTAATCAACAGTTTTCTAGTCCATACACCAAGAGAAATAGAGATGATAATTTGTTATGACTGACATTAAAGTTATATTGCTTGCCTCATCCCAATATCAAAAAAAAGCTTTTTTTTTTCTCAAAAATGTTGAGCATTGCTCTTAATCACATACTGACATTGACCAGCAAGGAAAAAGATGGTTTGCAATAAGGGAATTTTTTCTCTGTGCATCTTTCACAGCAACACTGCTCAACTCCTCTCCCACCCACACATTTGTCATTAAAGTGGAAATATTATGCTTTTTCTTATTTTCTGTCACATATACATATGGATACATATACTACACGTGACCAAAGTTTTGAATAATGAGCTCGTGGCTATGTTTGATGTCACAGAGAGACAATCTCCTTAATATGGCTTCCATCAATAAGATCTCAACTACTCTGACCAGCCCCACCCACCTGTGAATGACAGTGAGATTTGAAGAAAGCACAAGAAAATGTGAATGCAACTTCCTGTCCTACAAAGAACAGCCAAAAGCCAAATGGACAGAAAAAAAATTAAAATCACACCAAATGGCTCTTGCAAGCTGTTTTTACAAAGGTGGGCAACAGTGCAGAAATACTGCAACAGTACAGTTATCTGCAACATTAATTTTCTGACAGCAGAGGTCTCTTTTTTAATTAAGATTTTTTACTTAAATTGGCATATTAGCCATAGTATCTTGTGGGGAGAAGCCAACATGGAAGTGCTTTAAATGTGCATTTTAAATTTCTTTTTTTTATGGCCAGCAGGGGGCGACCCATCTAACTGCAAAAAGACTTCTACTTGTATTAAAGTCTGCAGGAAAACAGACATTGGCCTTTTCCTGATGAATTTATGGGCTCATTCACTATTTTCAGGTCATATTAAATAAGACATGCAGTCCATTATGTAAATGGTGGTGGTTATTGCATTCAGAAAGGAGGACTATCCTGGGTATGGTCCAAATTGTGATTGACAAGTCCTAAGTCAATAAGCGTGTGGTATCCTCACTGTCATAGTAAGATCTACCCCATGCTTTTCATACCTGGTTTCAAAACACCAAGAAGCTTTTTAACACCTTTCCCTCACGTACACCTATTAACAAGGAATGTTTCACACAGCTTGTATTTGTAAAACTAAATCAACTATTACAGGTATGTCCTACATAAAGCAGGCAGTTTACTAAATAGACCTGGTGCTGCAATGTTTGATTCCAGTGTTTGTAGTGTAAAGTGGTGGTGGTGGCTCAAAGCAAGGAGGTTCTTAAAGCAACGGTAGCCAAAACCCTGTTTCAGACAGTGGGCGAACTGATGAACTTTTAACTGTGAATTATTTGTAGAAGAGTCCAACAATAAAAACACCAAGCTATATATGAGCATAACACGTTCACTTTAGCATTACATCATCAAAGATGCAGGAGAGAGAAGAGTGAGAGATTGCAAAAGGTATGATATCTCAAATAAATACACACATTCAGACACTTTCTTTTATATTAACAAAGTACAATATAAACGCTATGCCCCGAACACTATTGTCATCACTAAGCTGTCCCATTTCTGTTTGATTGGCTGCCAGCGAGGCCTGCAGCGTAATTGGCTGCATTTCATTGGCCAAGCAGACGGACAGCACTCCTGGGAGGAGTCCATCAGGCGATATCTGTTAACAACATGCACAGAGTTTTAAACACACACATACACACACACACACACATAGGGCTAGATGGGAACTCCCTAATGCCTAATGTACCTTTTACTATCACAGATGGGTCACTTACATTTCTGGGCACAAGAGCAATGAGAATGGACAAAAAAAGTGGAGTGTGAAAGATTGGAGTAGAGGGGACGACTGAAAAGGCACAGAATATATCAAATTAGTGAAGAAAAAAGACACACAAATGTAAATGGAAAAAAAAGGTTAGGAGAGACAGAGGGACAGGGACAGAAAAATCTGGTTTGTGTAATACAAAATGAACTATCAGTAAAACACGTACCACTAGGCATGATTGTCCAATACCTTCCCATTTTAAATTATCTGTGAACACTCTGTGTTCATAGTTTTTGTGTCTTCGGACCGTCTTTACCAGTAGCAGCTTGGCAGATTCTAAAGGTTGTATCAGCATCAGGGGAAATGGGCAAAAGCTAGCTGTGTGATCAGCCTATTGAGTCAGTAATTTCACATATTCTACGATTCCTTTTTTTAAAATTTCCACTTTTTTTGCAGAAGAGAAAGATATTACAGTGTAAGCCGGTTTTCACTGTTTCATACAAGGTTAAACTCAAAATGGTGTGAAAATGTTTGGCTAATTAATTCTGTTTATCTTTCTTCTACTCATTAGTGTTGCAACAATTAGTCAGTTAGTCATTAATATGTCTTTAATCAACATAAAATCATCAACAACATTTCTGATTGGAATTTTTCAGGCAAACACACCAAACATTTGCCGGTTTAATCTTCTCAAAATTAACAATCTGCTGCCTCTATATAAAAGCAAACTTAATATTTGGAGGGTGTGACGCATCAAAGGGATGCTAAGGTTGCTGTCAAACGTTGCTTTGGCAACATATTGTGGTATGAGGTGACAAGTTAGCCCTTTTTTTTTTGGTCAGCCTAATCTGTCAGAGGCTTTTGTTTGTGCTTGTGGCTTCATACTACCAGGAGACTAACTTTACATATTTTCTCTTTACATTTTACATATATCACTTTACATATTACTCAACAAAGTCATTCTAATATAAAAATAAAAGGTTGCAAAATTTCTTTGACCAATTTAAACCACATTGATTGACACACATGTGGTATCATACTAATATAAAGAAGATAACAGCACCCATATTATAGATCTGTTTCATACAGTTTTCTCTGGATAAAGAAATAATGAAATGAAAACATATGAAGCATTCACTTATTTGTTGGGAACATGTGGGAAGTGCAAAAGGCCATGTATGCTAGTTAAAAGCCGCGTGTGATAGAAAACAAAAATGAGTCATCTGTGATGCTGGTTAGGGGCTGAACATCTTGAAGAACATCAGGGTCGTCCTCATGCGGCCTTGCTGTGATCTCTCATATGAGGACTAAGGACAGTAATGCTATCTGACTTGAGTCGTGAGTGGAGGGGAGCATCTGTGGATCACTGCTCACACAATAGAGGGGGAGAGACTCAACTGGGTCACAAACACGTTTCTACACCAAGGTTTGAGCAACATGCTTTTTCAAAAGGCAGACATCGAAGGCTTCCCGTAAACCCCAAAAAGCAAGGATATGGTATTTTCTCTCTCTTTTTTTTTTTTTCTTCTACGTGGTGCGGTATGGCATTTCAAACAGACTTTGACCATTGCAGATGCTCCTGACATTACCGCTGAAAGTCATATTCGTTTTATGTGAATTTGCAGTGGGAGAGAAGAGTGGAAGGTAGAGGAGAGGGGAGGGGAGGGGAGGAGAGGGGGAGGAGATTAGATGAGAGGAGAAGAGAGGAGACAAAGTTGCTGACCCACTTTGTAGCTCTCAAAGTTTCAAATCCTCTTTAAAGAGAGACTGAGTTGTGGCCAAGAATTTGGCAAGACACACACACACACACACACACATGCATCATACATCATGCATGTGTTCACAAACACACACACACACACACATGAAAAGACACAAACATAATTGTCAGGCCTGTGACCTTAGACACCATGAATAATGAAGCAAGTGCTGCTTTTATTTAACAGCGCATTAGCTCTTTACATCACCTAATAATGGCAGCACTGAACCACACTAACACACACTTGCACACAGTTCTGGTAGTGCTCGATACGGTTTGTTAGTTTTCTCATTTGACTTGGTCTATTTTAGTCCTGCAAAACCCTCTTTCTCATTCCTCCTCTCTCTGATCCTCCTTCCATTGTCTCTCTCTTTTATCTATGCTTTGCTTTTTCTTCCTCTTCTATGCTTTTTTGTCCCTCCTCTCCCTCTCCTCGCGCCTCTGTTGGTATATCTCCTCCATTCACCTCTTTATTCATCACTCATTCCTTCTACCCTCTCTCTCTGAGCATTTTGTTGATGTCACTGATAAGATCTGCATGTGATTGGCTGGGCCAGATAACAGATAAGAGTGTGATTTGTTTAGGGAGCTTTTCTCTTCCCATCACACCCCTGCCGACTGCAGTCATATTAATGAACATGCACACATCTACATATACACAGACACACACTTTACATGTGGGAATACAGTGGGGGAGATTGAGGAATAGCGATCCAGAGTAAGAGAGATCAGAGAAAGAAACAGAAAGCTAAAAAAAAATTAATAAATAAAGGGTAGATGGGGTACAGTGGTGGGAAAAAAAACCAGTTGCCCTAATTTGCAAATCATTATGAGTCACATATTTATAGCCAAATCAGCCAAAGGGGAAAATATTTCTCTCCTCTTCCTCCTCGCTTTTTTGCTTCACTTTCATTTCCACCCTTTTCATGCCTGCATCATGTTGCTTGTTTGTAAAAGATTCTTCTAAAGCTGAAGAAGTGTTATCTCTTGTTACACTCACCAATTATTTTTATCCCATCCTTCAATGCACACTGATACATCTAGTTTACCAGTTTTAATTAAAAAAAACTAGGTGCTGGGCAACTCTGTCTTTATTCTTATGTGTCCATCCATCCATCTATCCATCCATTCATCCATCCATTTTCTTAACTGCTTATCAAATTCAGGGTTGTGGGAGGGCTGATAAAAAAAAAAAACTTCATAAACTTCGTAGAATAGGATAAAGGTTTGGAAAATACTTAAGATTTGAAATCAATAAAAGGAAAGCAAAAGTAAATCTAAGTGAATCATTTTTTTTCTTAACTTCTGAGACATCAGGTTCCCTTTCTTCAATAGGGTATCCCTTGTGATATTTGATTGCCAAATTAATTTGAAGGAAGATCAGTATGATCTGTACTAGACCCCGACCAATATGGGATTTTTAAGACCGATACTGATACCGATATTCGGTGATATAAAAATCTGATATATTGGCCATTATATAAACAGATCCCCCTAACATTTGTTATGTGTACTTAATTATGAGCCCTTACTAAGATAATATGACTTAAAAAATAATCTTGTTTTAATGACACAACGACTCATGGTTTACTCGTTTGCGCTCTGCCAGACTCTGCTGGTTGCTGTGTTTGTGGTGTTCCAAAAACGCCACAAACACAATAACCAATAGGGAAGTTGCAGAGTGCCTTCTGGTGGAAAAACTGTGCAACATCAACACTCATAACATGGCTGACAGGTGTTTCTCCCATCTCTTCTTTATTGTTTTATTTTTAAATTTTTCACTTATTGGCTGTTATAAATGCCGATACCAATATATCAGAAAATAGCTAATGTTGGCCGATATATTGTCCCCACCAATATATCTCTAATTTGTACTTTTAAAAGCCAGAAAGTGTGTGTGTGTGTGTGTGTGTGTGTGTGTGTGTGTGTGTGTGTGTCGTAGTCACGAAATGTATTTGATATTGAGGGTGAGAAGCCGCAATAACTCTCCCCAGAAGCCAGAGGCAGACAGAGAAAGATTCAGGGGATCAGGGCAATCCGCAGCCCCCAAGAGTACCGAAGGCCATCCCTCCTGCCAAACTCTCATGGTCTGTCTCGCTGAGAGAGAGAGAGCATGTCCGCCTTTATATATGATGAGAGCGCGCAGCATCTTCCTCAGTTTCGGGGTTTCAAATGACTCTTCTTCACTCCTGTCAGTTCCCCCCACAAGAGACAAAATCAGAGCAGTTTTCTTTAAAGACTTTAAACATAAGTTTAAGTTTAACAGATTTTTATGTTAGTTACAGGCTGTGTTTAAGAAGTTACATCTGCCACACTTTGGAAATACGTTTCTTAGACACTGTTGGAGTGCACTTAAAATAAGTTTATTTAGAATTAAAATGTCTTCAGTGATAAACCAGTGAATTTTCTTCAGCAGGTTTGTAATTTTTAAAACAGCATGTGATGAACATGTGTTTATGCTTATAATATCAATGCTTTAAAACCACAATTCTAAACACAAAGTTTATTTTATTAAATCAATAATAAATAAAGTAATTAATCTACATAGAAAACTCTTTCACTTCATTTTTTTATATTGAGCCAAACCACAACAACAGTTGCCTCAGGACACTTTACACTGTAAGGTAAAGACCCCAACAATCAGAGGACCCCCTATGAGCAAGCTTTTGGTGACAGTGGGAAGGAAAAACTCCCTTTTAACAAGAAGAGACCTCCCAGAACCAGACTCAGGGAGGGGCAGCCATCTACTATCAGACTGGGGGGTGAAGGGAAAGAGAAAAAGGAGAACATAGAGAGACAAGGGCAGAACACACACTATGGGAGAGAGAAGACAAAATTTAATGACGTGCAGCAGTGGTGTCCAAACACCTGAGGAGAGAAAACATGGCAGTGAAGAAGAAATGCTCAGTGCATCATAGGAGGTCCCCCAGCAGCCCGAGCCTAATGCAGCGTAACTCAGGGAGGGTTCAGGGTCACCTGATCCAGCTCTAACTATAAACTTTGTAAAGTTTAGAGTTTAATCTTCAATGTAGAGAGGATGTCTGTCTCCTGAATCCAAACTGGATTTAAAGTCTGTGTAAGTTGAATTCAGTGGATTCAGTAAGAGGTGAGAAAACAAAGCCACACTGACACTTGTCTATTTAAAGAGAAAAGGATCTGTTGATTCCTTCAATCAGTTTGGAGCCAGAATGGAAGAAGTGCTGCTGAGAAATGTCCGTTCATTTCAGATCAATCAGTTTATTGATCCTTAATCAATGAGACAAAAGCAGATAGAAACAAAGTATTAAAGACATAAAAGGCGCATACAAATCAGTCTGACATCAGATATGTTGTTTTCTTTTTTATGTTTATCCTGAATGTCAATGAGTTTTCTGACATCTCACTGATTCTACTGAGTTCAACTTTCAGAAACTTATTAACCATGTTCTCCTTCACAGTTACCTATGTGATGATGGTAATACATCAAAAACTTTTTTTCTGGGACAAATGATGTCACTTCATTGATATGTGCTAGCTTTTCAGTTTCATATAGTGTATAAGTGCATTTGTGATTTCCAGAATGAAAAATCTGATATTATGATTAGTACAACTGAATGTTGGACAGTCAGACCTGTGAGTGAACATGTCCTATCATATTGTGGATGAACCACTGAGACTTGTCACACTTGGAGCTGTAAACAACACACAGTGTAGATTTTCTCCCAAATCATTACTGTATTCATCAAGTGGTTATAAACTGGGATGGTTTCCTGGGAAGAGTTCAGATATCAGCTACCTCAGATATTTATATATATTTATATATATTTATGTATATATATTTATATATACCTCAGAATAAAAATATTAGTGAAAAACACATCTTATGCTCTACATGATGTAAAAAAAAAAACCCACTAATCTCCAATTCTCCAAGTTTAACTGAATCGTTTTTTGAACAGCACAGGACAGAAACAGATATTTCATGTGTTTATATGTTAATTGTATAAAGCAGAAATATGAATATACAACATTAGCATAAAACTGTAGTACATATAACTGTATTCCAGTTTGTTTGTTTTTTTTAAATGAGAAAAGATAAGGTGCTTCTGATTGCTGACAAAGTGCTGAACTTATAATGTTAAAAATAATAACGTTTCAGAATAGCTTACTCGGGATATCCGTTTAATTTGATTTTAAAAATCTTGTAAAGGGGACCTAGTCTGCTTATTTCCAGCTCCATGTTTTTATTCTTGGACTACACTAGAGTACCTACACGATTTAAAGTTCAAAATCATCTTTATTCGTCGTATATATATATATATATATATATATATATATATATATATATATATATATATCTGCCTTTTTTGATC
>VUQS01035503.1:11247-27094 GCA_015108495.1 Heterochromis multidens | reverse complement strand
CTTCATTAGTGACAGTTTTCTTGCGTCCACATTTTGGCAAATCCAACACTGAACCAGTTTCACGGAACTTAGCAAGCAGTTTGCTGACTGTAGCATGGGAGATGGGTGGTCTCGTAGGGTGTCTTGCATTGAAATCTGCTGCAATGACCCGGTTACTGCATTCACCAGATATCAACACGATTTCGATCCGCTCCTCACGTGTTAACCTCTTCGACATGTCAATGGCTGTGAACAAAGAGCAACTTGTAAATAACTCATGAAAGAATAAAGTTACGTTGAAACCAAGCACACCATTGTTTTTCTTGTGACATTACCAATAAGTTTGATGTGTCACATGGCCCTCTTCCTATTGAAAAAACAAAAGTTGTATCCAAGATGGCCGACTTCTAAATGGCCACCATGGTCACCACCCATCTTGGGGAGTTTGCCCCCTCACATATACTAATGTGCCACAAACAGGACTTTAATATCACCAACCATTCCCATGTTATTACGGTGTATCCATATAAATGGCCCACCCTGTAGATTAACTTCATGTGGTGATAGTATGTTGTTATTGCTTTAAAAATCATTAAGAGAACTGCTTTTTACTATTTTCATAAAAACATCCATATTCCAGAGATGAGCAGCACTTACTGATGTGTGCATGAGCATGGTTTAGATTTCACAAAAACAAAAATTATGTGAATCTAGGGGACTAAAGTAATTCATAAAATGGGGTCATTTCTCACGTTTCGCTTGATCTTTGGCTTCTGTTGTTGAACATGAAAAGACAACAGCTCTGGTCACTGACTGCTTGGCCCCTCACTACAGGGGTCCGTACAGAGGTGAGCAGGAGTCAGCCCGCCTCCTCCTGCTCTCATTAAGACTATAGCAGCATATTAGTGAATAGCTCCAGGGCAGGGAGAGGGAAATGGCTTTAATCAACGTGAGACTTGTTGGTTATTTTGACTGACATGAGTGGCTCTCATGACTTAAGAAAAAGAACAAAAAGCACTAGGCCCACCCGACACTAACAATTACCAAACAAATAACACATAGGATACGACTAAAATCATCAAGTAGCTGTGCTTTTATCTAAAAAGAGTAAAGTAATGAACCAGGTTATATACAATATATAATTAATTTTGTTGAATTATCCTGCAGGAATAATGTTCTCCAATTAGCCGTATCACTGAGTTAGATTTTTTCATCGTATGAATTCTGCACCACTCCACAGCATATTTACTTAATGAGTGATCTTTGAGTTATTCTCTGGGTAGTTCTGAGATGGGATCAATGTTTTACAACATTTTATTGGAAAATGGAAATGGAAAATGGCATTTGAAGACCTCTGGGAAATTTCAGAGGATATGTTTTCATTATTATTTGACACTTTATAAACTAAATCATAAAACAGTTCATTTAAAAGGCAGTGGGTAAATTAGGTTGATTAGTTGCTGCTTTAATATATGTGTCATATTTTCCTGCACAATATAACAAATACTGTTTCTTTCAAGGGTTTGTATTTTTTTTTCTTCTCGCATTTTACTTTGCAGCTAGTTTACTTGTCAGATTATTGGCTATTTTTAGTGAAATGTTTACACAACTGTCTGTGACTGGTAAAAAGAAAAACATTTCAATAATCAACTAAATGTCTGAGCATTTATTTGTCAAAAATAGATAAACATCTGCCTTTCAAATGTGAATATTGCTGATTAGTGGCTTTATCACAATCATAGACTGTATATGAAAGATGGCAGTAACCGTGACATTACCCATTGGTTTATAAAGTCCTCTTGTGAAGCCTCAAGCTGAGCATTTGGCTGTTGTCCTACTGGTGTTTTGAAACAAGACATGACAAGTGAGGAGCGGGTCTAATTGAGAAACTGAGGAACACTGCACGCTTATATTGTAGTAACTTGTCAATCACTAGGTAGCCACACCCAAAAGAATCCCCTTCTTTATTGTCTATTTTACTCTTGGACACGAAACTAGCAAATGGGACCACAAATCCATCAAGAAAGTACTGAGGTCATACATTAAGTGAGCATTAGGGCAATTTTCTCGTACACTACCCTCTACTGGCCATTAGAAAGAATGTGGAGTTAAAGCGTTTCTGCATTGGCGTCAGTCTTATTTACTAGTACATGCACATGCTACAGTATTGTTTGGTGTGTCATTTTACTCTGTTGTTGGTTGCTAGACGACATGATGATGTCATAATATATTATGCATAATTCAAGTTTTGGGAATGGATATAAATGAGATGTTACTGTCATGATATGATTCTTTTCTAAGGTGTTACAGGTGCATAAATGCTACAAATAGGCCATTTTAGCCTGTTGCTACCATTGGATAAGAACCTTCAGGGATCTAAGGTGTACATGTGTGCCAAAATTGGTTGCTCAATTCCTGATCATGAAGGAGGAGTTCAGACAGACGGCTGTCTGTCTGAACTAAAAGATGGTGAGTCTGTCTGGCTGACTGGCTAGTCAGCCAGACAGACTCACCATCTTTTATATACAGTCTGTGATTACAAAATGTGCTTTTGTGTGTATGTTTATTGACAGTGCAAAGCAACATCTTTTACAAAGAACATGATACATGATTTCCCTGTTAACCTTTTTAACACTGGCTATGAAGCAATGCCACCTACTACAATACAGATAAATCACATACAGTACTTGCCCCAAACTTTTCCATCACCAGCGTCATGCAGATGTGGATCTGGAATATTATGTATATGTCATCAATAGGCTACAGATCTTTCATTTTTCCTTAAGGCTGAGAAACACTGATCTGTATCAGTCCCAAAGGGCTGCTATGAACACCTGACTCTGACTTGGCAACCAACCCATATACAGACAGGTAACTAACCTGGATTTAACGTCACCAGGTCTTAAGAGAGGTAAAATTCTCTGTACTCTCCCCACCCTTATATTGTAATGTGACTAAACTCATGAACCTTCCCTTAAACACGCCCTAACAGACAGGTAGCTCTCACATTCCCACCCTGCACAAATAAACAACAGTTCCATGCAGCTATCATGTAATTACATGGAATCTATTATACTGCATTGGCTTGATTGCCCTGCAGGTGAGAATGTGTCCTTTGACCTCCTGAAATCTGTGAGTCATGTCAGCACTGGAGACGCCTAAATTCAAGATCTCTGCTCCTTTAAATTCTCTGTGTGGGATCTTGGTGTAAGTGTTTCTATATGGTGGCCTACAAATATCTGCACACCCACCAAGTTTGGAAAAACAACAGAGGCAAGACTTGACCTCTGACCTACCCTGAGATTTAGTGACCCAAGAATGACTGGTGGAGGGTCTGATGCTTATGTGGAGCATGCTTTTGAATGAAATGAAACAGCCAGATGTTCAGTCTGAAACCTCTGTTGTCTGCTCTGATCTGTGCTGACTATGTAAAAGGCAGCAGCACTCGAGTTCTCAGTGGCCTCGGTCAGCATGCATTAGCATAATGAGCCTCTCTGAAGATGAGTCAAAAGTCTTTGTGGCTTAGCAGCTGCTTCAATTAAAGAAGTAGTAAAACATTTTAGAGAAAAGAAATCCAATGCATTATTTGTTTTCAGAAAACACTGAGAGAGAACTGTGGTTCATTGCAAAATAATAATAGATAGACGCAGCCAAAATGTCTAGACTCAGCCTCTTACTCAACTATAGTCCCTTCCCTTTGTTTTACTTGCTTTGCTTCACTTGACTTCACTTTGCTCCTTCCACAACAGGGAGAACAAACTTGGTACACCATCATACCTCGGGGATTATGAGATTATCTTTTCACAGCCACTTTGACTGAAGCAGAGCCTCTCAGGTCACCGACAGTCGTGGTCTCACAACATGAGAAATGTGGAGAGATGCACGCAACAGACATGATGACAAATGGGCTAAACCCATTAAATTTTAATGGGCATTTCAAAATGGCTTCTACCATGTCAATAGCTAAACCTGTCTTACAAGAAAAAAAAAAGTAAAGACTAAATAAAATTTGTTTTCTTGGACACACAAGTGTATCTTAAGGGTTGGGAGTCAAGTTTCAAGTCAAGTCTCCATCCAATTTTTAATTATAGATTAAAAACATGAAGGATCCAATGGCAGAAACCCAAGATTTGGATCACTACCAAGTCAGTTGTTCCTTGGCGGCCATTGATTTTCATATAGGCATTCTTTCACAAGGTTTTATCCTGCTAAGGGAGAAAGAAATGCACTGAAAGTTAAAAACATGACATTTCCTTCTTGGATACAAGGCTATCAAAGAGTAAAGTAAAAGCTTGAGCTCAGAAAGACACACAGATAGAGCAGTAAAGTCTTATCTGCCTGAACCTTGAAACTAGAAAGTGTCCATCTGTAAAATAACTGCCTGACTTCGTCTTTTCTCTGACAGAGACCATGGGTCAGTGCAGATAAGCCAGTCAGGACCTGATTCAAAGTAACATGGAAAGTGTATAAATGTAAATACCATGTGGTGGCAGAACAGGGAATTATTCAAAAGAGTTCAAAGTGGATTTCACGCTGTTCACGCTTTTTATGAGGTTTTCTTAAAAAAAAAAATCTGACTGGATTATTAGCTGGAATCTTTCCAGAAAGTAGACACTCAGGCAAAGAGAGAGCAGCAGTTTACTTTACAAAAGGTTGTTGCTGGGGCTATAACAGCATTTCAGTTCCTTGCTTAAAGTGAGTGATTGTTCCTGCCTTCTGTTTGTAACGAAGGAGGAACAATTCCTGCCCACCCAAAGTGACAACAGAGAGAAAAACAGTGTTTGCTAATCTGCGCCTGAAATAACACCATAGAGTATACAATCAACGTAAGACAAGAGTGTTTTATTTTAGTTTTCACACAGACTCTTTAATGGACATTGACCAACAAAGGTGTATGTGAGAATGGAAAGACCGGACATGACCTTGACTTGGGTCATTTGGGCAATGTGTATCCAAAAACAAACGTGTAATCATCAAGTAAAACTTGCATAGTTTTAAACTGGGAGAAGCTATTTCAGCTGCCCAGGGTTCAGGGGAAAAAATGTTTATTTCCTGCAGAGAGAAAAGCATTTGACTGAGAATTAAAGTACTTCACGTCATGGATGGACATAAAACTCTCCAAATTGAATCATCACTAGAAAGGAAAACTTCCGGTATGATGGCGCCTGTGTTCATTTGTCTTAACAAAACCTCCCTGGAATGTCTGCAGGTTGTTCAGAATGCTGCTGCGAGGCTTCTGACTAAGTCTTCTAACTAAGTCTTCTAAGTATTCACATCACACCGTTGCAAATTCAGTTACACTGGTTCCCCATCAACTTCAGAGTCCACTTTAAGATTCTGGTTTTTAATCTTAGAGCTCTGCACCAGCACACATCAGAGAACTTTTACATCCATACATCCAGAGCAGGTCCCTGAGGTCATGTGATCAGGGCCTGCTGGCTGTGCGGCATACAAGGCTGAAAACTAAAGGAGACAGAGCTTTTGCAACAGTGGCCCCCAGACTCTGGAACTCTCTGCCTCTGAGCTTGAGATCTGTGGACTCAGTGGTTTCTTTCAAAAAGCAGCTAAAAACTCATCTCTTTAATAATAATAATAATGACCTTAAATTAATTTAATAATGTAGTTATAATAATAATAATACAGTTTCCTTCCTTTCTTCTGGTTTTGTGCTATGGGCCATTTTAGCTTTAAAAATGATCTGTATCGGCAGCTTGAGCTGACGTATCAGAATTTGAATCTGACATTTTGACTGATGTATTCCTAATTGCAACTCCCAGGGAGCATTTTGATTTGAAACATCCAGTCCCAGAGTTTAAAATTAAGACTCTGGATAATTTAAAGATGTAACTGGCACATTGTGGCATAGTATTTTACTCCTTGCAGCAACATTACTCCAATCAGCTGCAACATTAAAACCATCTGCTCTCTCATGTAGGTCTCCCACCAAAACAGCTCTGACCCATTAAGACATGGACTCCACAATAACTCTAAAGATGTGCTGTGGTATCAGGAACAAAGACGTTTGCAACAGGTCCTTTAAATCAGTGCAAATCCACCGTTTCTCCAGAACATGACGCTTCAGTGGTGCAGCTATCCAGTGTCTATACTTTGGAGTACAGGTTAACACCTTAAACTATTTGCTATGTTCATATTCCTGGACCATGTCTGCAGTGTAGCATGGTGTATTAACCTGTTGAAAGGTGGGGCGAATCAAAGTTACATCCATATATATGCCAGCAGAAGTTAACCCTGGGCGTCACACTCACTCCTCTGGCTTGCCTCCTTTCATAGAGCATCCTGATGTAATTTCGTCCTCAGGTAAACGAGGCATTCAGCTATCCGCATGACACAAAGTGTTAGCATAATTTTTTTCTTGGAAGTTTGTGCTTGTTCCATACACAGCAAGCTGCAATGCACTCTGTGTTCTGACACAGCTCGATCACAGCCAGCCTTTACATTTTTAGCAAGTCCTATAGAAGAGCAAGAAGCTCTTCTGTGGACTAGCCTTTGCTCCCCATGCCCATCACTGACCGTGACATTTTGAAGCTTGTAACTGTGGCATACGTGGAACCCTCCACAGGACCTTGGTGTTATTCTTGGTGTTATTCTGATTTTCTAATTTAGCCATTGTCAAAGTCTCTGGGATCCTTACACCCATTTTTTTGGTTCCGGCATTTCAAGCACTGGCAGTTCACTTGTTGCCATTGACAGGTGCCATTGTAACAAGATAATCAATGTTATTCCCTTTACCTGTCAGTGGTTTTAATGTGCCTAAAGCACTGATTGGTGTCTATGACCTGCTTCTCTCATAGTGTCCGAGGCTTTCAGGTGTGGCAGTGTCTACAGCCAACCACATTACAAAACTTGCAGAGATTTTTTTTAATTTGGTGATGAACTGTTTTTATTTAGAGCCAACCTCAACATTGCACCATCATTTCAGAAACTTTGGTTTCAGGTTAAAGGGAGAGCCCTCAAAAACGACCTTCTATCTGTGGACCAGATGCTTTATATGCATCCCGAGGCCATTACAGAACATGCTCATGTATATCTGTAAAAATGGAGATTTGAGTGCAAAATCTTGTACCTCAGCTTTGCCTCTGTCAAATTATGGACAATTTATTTATTAGAAGAAAACAGAAGCCTGGATAACTTTTTTATTATACATCAAGGAAAATCCATCAATAACAAAGAGCTACTTTTAAAAGAAAACACTACTGTCTTTCTCTAGTGCTTAAAGTTCAAATCCCACAGGAAAGAAAAGGATTGAAATTCCTCCCTGCAGAAGAGAGTGACATCATTGCATGTTACACCAAATTAGTGTCCTCGTTTTGAAGCTATATGCTCAGTGTTCCATGGTAAGCAGATTAAATCTGTTCATGAGTCTGACAGCTCCTTCCCAAACAAACATTCCTCCAAAGAGTTATCAGAGACACAGAAAATGTGCCCTGAGCCAATTCTTTCTCACCTCTTTCTCTTTCTGCACACCAGTCTGGCTGACAGCGGTCCATCGGACAGGCAGCCTACACATTTCTCCTGATACGCTGCATCAAATACATTTGAAAGACAGATATGGGAAACGTTGCTGCAAAGATTCAGTCCCTCTGCAGTCCTCTGTGTTTGTGTTCTCTGTTGCAGGGTAAGGATTAGATAAAATATTACCAGGGTATTTATAGGCAGTGACATTTAGGAGATAAAGGTAGAGTATCAGGGCGTGTGGAATGTGGAGTCAGGAGTTGTAATATCACAGATATGGCAGGGGGATTACCTCACCCTCTGGTAGGAAGTAGCCTATAGCAGACTGGATATGAGTTGTGCCCCAGGCTTCACAGGCGACTGCAGGATCAACTAAGCTGTTTCAAGTCAAGCTTCTTCAATGCAGAACTCAAATAAAGCTAAACACAAGGCATCCGAGAAAAGAAGCTTTTTCAAATATGCACCAAAACACCCGAGAAAAAATGTTGCACACCACAGATTTTCCTTGAACTTCTTGGAATGGATCAAACCACAAGACAAACACCCTCCAACCCAACTGGGGGGAGAAACTCAACTGTCCCTGGAATTTATCACCTCCCATCCTTCAATGTAGTGCAAAAAATGTTCAAGGCTTTGCAGCTCCTTGCAAGAAAAATAACTCAAGGTAAATATTTAAAGCCACCACATATTTCCTCCTTCAAATGCAACTCAATCAGAGTACAGACAGGCTCCACATAGCGTCTCTGGAATTTGTCACCTCCCATCAAAGCTGGACTCTTATTAGAAATCACAGTAATTCAGTTCTCATGTAATCTCTTCTGCGGATAGACACAAAACTTGATCAGAGAGATCATTTAAAGCCCCTTGTCTTACCTCGTCTGGAGTGAGGACATCGTAGATCCTAGTGGAGTGGGCTCAGGTAACGTTACATTCGCGGTCAGGTGCAGTTTGGATTCTCTATCATGATGTAAATTGTCACGGCTCAGACCCACAATGCGTCCAATCTGCAGACTGCGCCGACACACGGATTTCACACCCAGGAATACCATCCATATCCCTCTGTCTGCTGGAGGTTTCTTCGTTCTTTTCTTCGCTGTAAGGGACGCTTTAAAGGAATTGTTGTCTCTCTCTCTCATCTGCAGCCTCTGTCCATCCAAACAGCTGTGTTCCACTTCCCAAAACACATGACATCAGTTCCAAATAAAGTATATAAAAAAAAGAAAAGAAAAAAAAGACACACTTCTGCCGGACACTCAGGTGCAAAAAGTCACAGTTTTTTTCTCTTGACACGAAGATCCTTTTTAATCTGTTTCTAACAAACCATCAGCCACATGGGAACAAGTCAAATTTAGACCTAGAAGTGTTTAACAATTTACTTTTGCCTCCCGGCAGGTGATTTTTCACTTCTGTCCTGCGCGGTTGAGTTCATTGTTGTAGCAGCAGGTAGCGCCAGTGGCAGTTTCTTCTCTTTTACTTTTGACCTTTCTCTCAGTCCAGCCGGAGCCAAAGTGCGCCCAGAGCAGCAGAAACGACGGCTCAGGAGCACAGAGGGCCACCGGCGATGTCCTACTTGTCCACAGTGCTGCTGCTGCTGCTGTTGTGTCGGTGTGTCCGGGTGTCTCCCTCTCTCTCCCTCCACCTGAGCGCTGCATTCCTGCCGTGAACACGCCTCTCTCCCCTGTCACACCACAGCAGCCCGTCAGAACTCAGAGGCGGTAAAACTTACTACAAGAAATCATTTCCTTCACCTCAGTGCTGCTGAGAAGCGCTGGACCAGAGTTGCTATAGTTTTGTATTTTCTAACTAGTTTTGTATTTTTATTTCATTTGGACTTTTTGTTTTTAATTCAGTTTAGTTTCAGTTCGCTTCCAGAGTTGATCTTCTTGTTTCGGTTTAGTGTTTATTGTTTGAAAATGTTTCGTTTTTATTAGTTTCAGTGTTAGTTTTAGTCTTTGTAATTATTACTGTATGAAGGGACAGAGGCAAGATTAAGGAAAGCCAGTACAGCTATTACAATAAAAACACAGAACCTTTTGAAGGCAGTTCCCTCACAGTCACCAAACTAAAACTAAGCATTACCTCTATATTTTTACTTTATTTCAGTTAGTTTTCCAAGTTCACAAAATCATTCCAGTTAGTTTGTCATATTTTTTATTTTCGTTAACTAAAATGTTTTTTCACATCTAGTCTTAGTTTTTAGTTCAGTTTTAGTTAACTATATTAACCTTGCGCTGGACACATAAAACTTTAAACTGTGGAAATGGAGATACCTTAATGGAAGATTTCTAAAACAGAGGAGGTATCTGTAATCGTTCCTGGATTTTCATTAATTCCTACTTCAAAAGCAAGATGCATCTTCTGATTGAAGAAACATATGTCTGCACTATAACAATACATTTAATATAGATTCAGTAATAACACTGTTACATAACAATGTTATGATATTAATGCCAGAAGGAAGTAGTAGTTGGAGGCAAATGTAACCCTGAAAAAATCATATTATTGCAGGTCAAATAATAGCAGACATTGAATTTATCACATTACCACTGTATATCTAATCAAGTTACTTTTGATATTTTTTTTTATATAGTTAAAGATATTTTAACTGTCAGGCACTGTATTTGACCCCTAACTTTAGAAAATCTGTTCTTGCAAATGTGCAAGTCATCTTCTGGTTTTGCTGTGTCTTGCAGTGATCACACTGTTTCAGTTCTAAAGTTTTACATATCAGGACATAATAAAAAATAATATGGTCCTTAGCAGTATTAAAATGAGGTAAATACAACCTCAGATGAATTACAACACTTGACCTATTACATTATGTCATTATTGATTTAACATAAGCTAAGCCAAAATGCAAAAGCAGTGTGTGAAAAATTAAGTCCACCCTTACTGCTTCCATAGGAATTAAGAGGGTTAGTAGCAGCCAGTTTCTGCTGATCAAATAACTGATCATCAGCAAGTGTGAGCACCTCTATAAAAGCAGAAGTTTTGGCAGCTTACTGGTCTGGAACATTCAGGTGTCTGTTAACACAATGCCAAGGAGGAAAGACATCAGCAATGATCTTAAAGAAGCAATTGTTGCTGCCCATCAATCTAACAATGGTTATTAAGGCCATTTCCAAACAATTTGAAGTCCATCATTCTACAGTGAGAAAGATTATTCACAGGTGGAAAACATTCAGGACAGTTGCCAATCTTCCCAGGAGTGGATGTCCCAGAAAATTCACCCCAAGGTCAGATTGTGCAATGCTCAAAGGCACTGCAAAACCCCCAAGAGCTCTCATCTCAAATTCTACAGGCCTCAGTTAGCATGTTAAATGTTAAAGTTCATGGCAGCACAGTCAGAAAAAGATTGATCAAGTATGGCTTGTTTGGAAAAGTTACCAGGAGAAAGCCTCTTCTCTCTAAAAAAGAACATGGCAGCACGGCAAAGTTCAAATACCTCATACCAACTGTCAAGCACAGTGACGATCTGGGCTTGTTTTGCAGCCACAGCACTTGGGCACCTTGCAACCACTGAACTGACCGTGAACTCCTCTGTATACTAAAGGATTCCAGAGTCAAATGTGAGGCCATCTAAAGCTTGGTCAAAATTAGGCCATGCAACAAGGCAATGACCCCAAGCACAGCATCAGAATGGCTGAAAAAGAAAAGAATTAAGGTGTTGCAATGGCCCAGTTAAAGTCTAGACCTTAACCTGATTGAAATGCTGTGGTGGTACCTTAAATGAGCTGTGCATAAACAAATGCCCACAAACCTCGATGAACTGAAGTAATGCTGTGAAGAAGAGTGGGCCAAATGTCCTGCACAACGACGTGAGAGACTGAACAACACATAAAGAAAACAAAAACAAGTTATTGATGCTAAAAGTGGTTTTACGAGCTGCTGAGTCATGGGGCATACATTTTCCACAGTCTTGCATAAGTCTTTCTTTTTCAAAAGACTGTATATAGACTGGAGGTCTAATAGCTAATATATGCACCATGTAAACCCCAATTACCTCTGGGAATCGTTTTTTGCCCTACATTTTCCTGTCTTCCTCTTTGTTCAATCCCCTAAAAGGAAAATACTCACTGTATTATGATTTTCAAATGTAAAAAACTGAAACAATGAAGATCTCAAAGGTATTTCTTTAAAAAAAAAGTCAACACATAACGAGTCTGGAGACCCAAAGTTTTCTGTTTAGTTACCTTGGTAATCCAGCCTTACCTGCTCCCTCTCTCAGAGGACGAAGGAATCATAAGTAAGAGGCTGATAGATTTGCTGAAGTAACATCCATCTTGATGCAATTTTTGGAATAATAAAAAGGGGTTAAATCTTTTTTTGACTTCTTGTCCTTGCAAAATAATCAGACACCACTATTTTGCAGTATTTCTACATTTAAGATGCACATGTTTTATATGCTACTGATTTTTTTTTTTTTTTAAATATCCTCTTATGTTACTGTATCATCTAATATGTCATGGTCCCTGGGTTTTGGGCCCAGGGTTGTGAATTTTTGTGAGTTCATGACTTGTTTTTGTGTTGAGGATCACTTGTGTCTTAGTTTGGCTCTTTTGTAATATTTGTAAGATTGCTATTTTCCTTTGTCATTATTATATCCTCCAGCAGTCTGTTTGTATTCTAGTTCATTTTCTTCGGTTATGTTCTAGTTGAGTCCGTGTGTCTTGTTAATATGATATTTAGTTATCATCTTCTGTGATCCCTTTCTCTTTCCCCAGTCGTGTCCCCATGTCTGTCTGGTTTCCCCGTTTAGTTGTGTCAAGTTCGTATGTCTTAGTCCTGGTCTCAGTGTTTGTTACTTCCTGTCTTATTTGGATAGTCTCATCTCTCCCCTGTGAGTTTCAGCTGTGTTCCCTGGTGTTTCCCATATCCCTCTGTTCTTTGTTACGTCCTCCCTCAAGCTGTGTGCTCAGTGTGCTCTGTGTTTCCTCCTTGTGAATCCCTGGTCCCTGATCTGCATTATTTTTGTATTCAGTGTTTTTGGCAAGTCCTCAGCATTAAAGCTGCCTTCTTTAGTTCACATCTCTGCCTCACGAGTCCGGCATTTGTGTTCGTCTCTTGCCTGCCACACAGCCGAATCCATGGCACTAATTTACATGAGTTACGTAACAACAAGCAGTCAAAGCATGTCTTTGTAAATGACTTGGGACATTTTCTTTTCCAGTTTCACTTTATTATTATTGCATAAGTTCCTACATTGATGAACACTGACCTTCTAGTAAAGTTAACAGTAACTTTTTAATTTCTGTTTTGTGACATTATATTTATGTAACATTTCTGCAGTTTATTCTGCTGTTCATTCACACCCTCACTGAACATAACGAGGCAAAGAACTTCATTTAAGCTATATTACATGTTTCATAAATCAATTTATTAATCAGTGTTTGTTTCAGTTTTAGTTCAATAAAACTTCATTAAAACAACTTTTTAAAAAAATGAAACAGGAAGTGTATTTAAGAGCCCACACAGCCACAAAATAATAAATCAGTGTCAAAATCTCTAGTATCTTCCTCCTCTTCTCTGTCCTTTCATCATCATGTCATTCACTGCCTCTTTCATCTCTGCCTTACTCGCTCTTTTCTCATTGCCTTTATCTTCCATTAATTCCTCCACATCACGTCACGCTCTATGACTCCTTGGTTTCAGCAGGTGACTGCTTCAGGAAGATACCTCTGCATCTACATGTCAGGACACCTTTCTATGTTAATCATTTCATACCAGCCTTACTTTTTTAACAGTTACATCTAAAACCCCCTCTTATTTTGGACCTATGTGTAACCATATCCCTCAGGCTTCTCCTTTTGTCTCCCACTGTGCTTTATATTTGATGTGCCAAATCCCCTATTTAGCAGGTTTTGTGTTACAGTTGAAGTGTGTTCTGCAATGTATGAGACAGTAATATGCAGGTCTTCTCCAGTTTCCTGCACTGCTTGTCCAGCGGTACAAATGGCATAACTTAGTGATAGTGAAGCCACCACATGGCCTTTCTGTGAACTCAGAGCACACTCCCTTTATGCTCAGCCAAGACAGAGACACCTAATCGGAGCTGTGCTACAGTTTCAACACGCGACCTTGAGCTATCATCTGGAGCCATGTAGACATAACAGAGGAAACAGGACAGCGTTCACTTCTCCACATGGAACTGCAGTGATGTTAAAGCGGTCTTATCTCTCTTCGTCTCACCTTTCAGTTCTGTTACTGCTCATGAGTGTGTTTTTGATCATACAGGGTGTCTGTAAACATTACAGATGCCAAAAAAGGAGAAACCTACAAATGTTGACTTGCAGATAAAATGAGTGATAAATCTGAAGCATCAAAGAGGCAGAAGTCATCAGCAGCCAAACAGAATGAATGTTAAAGTGTGAGGGTAGACTAAACAACACGTTTGGTTTAACTATCACAGAATGAAGTGGACCACAGTATTACTCTCAAGATAAGAGACAACAGCCCAAAGTAACACCAAACCATTAAAGTTTTGTGTGGATCTGAATCTGATTCTTTTTAACTGCAAGATAACACAAAAGGGACTCACAGGAAATTCTGTGCTGGACATGAAGCTGAAGACAGGAGCTGGTGCCTGTATGTAGGCCTACTTCATAAATTGCAGATCTTCGACTGCTGATTATCCAAAAACATGCAGACACCATTAATCTTCTCAGGCCACACTTCATTTGCTCTTTTTGTTGTTGCATTTTTAACACAGTAGTTGGTCAGTTTTCATATGTTCCAAAACAGATGCTGGAATCTGGACTATTTAAATACAATGCTGTGACTGAAATTACTACTCAGTGATACAAAACAGCTAAAGCTGAAATTCTAAGAAGTTCTAATATTGTAAAGGTGTAGGGTGCAACACCTTAAACAGTATTACATTTTTTCAACACGGCTGTGCTGCTGCCAGTCCCAGTTTTCATTGGTGCCTTATGAAAATTAAATGGTGCTCACGGCTCTTCCCTCCCCTCCCATAGCCCCTGATATCAGTGTTTACAGTTTAATAAACTACGAAAAACTGTAGTACTGGTATGAGGCTGTTTGGATGGGAACCAGTCCTTTTCTGGGTTTCAATGGATGGAGCCAGTTCTTGTTTGGGAACTGGTGCCATGACAGTGGAAAAGAAGTAAAGAAGCATAACCACCACCCTGACAATACAACAAGTGGATCTTTACAGCAAACATCAATATACAGTCAGATCCAAAGGTTTTTGGACAATGACATACCTTTTGTAATTTTGCCTGTGTACACCACCAAAGTGGATCTGACATCAAACAATCAAAATGTGATTGAAGTGCAGACTTTCAGTATTGCATTAACTGTTTAGCCATTTTTAAGCAAAGTCCCCCATTTTTTGCCCACATTTCTTTAAGAACATGTATATTTAATTCAATTCAATTCAGTTTTATTTATATAGCACCAAATCACAACAAAAGTCGCCTCAAGGCGCTTTATATTGTAAGGTAAAGACCCTACAATAATACAGAGAAAACCCCAACAATCAAATGGCCCCCTATGAGCAAGCACTTGGCAACAGCGGGAAGGAAAAACACCCTTTTAACAGGAAGAAACCTCCGGCGGAACCAGGCTCAGGGAGGGGCAGCCATCCGCCGCGACCAGTTGGGGTGAGGATAATAATGATATCTGCACAACTATTTTCACCATCCAGCCCATCATAACATTTGTACATTCATGATCACCAGGAGATGACCCTTAAAGATTTTTCTAATCTCCACCATCAGGTGGTCTACTTTTTCACAAGGTACCTCTAAACCAAATGGTTTGCTTTCAGTTAAATTTAAAGTGAAATACTTTCTTGTTCTACAAGTACATTCTTCTTTTTCTTCTAATTTCTGCTACAAAGAGACAGAAGTTAAAGGGCTCCATGTAGTTGGACAAAAAGCACATATTTTTAAGGTCTTAGTCGTGGTTCCAAAAAATATAAATAGGCAGCTCTACAACAGCTTGAAGTTGGCTATCAGTCACACATTATAGAAATGTTTCCATCGGCACTAAGTAGCTCCTCAGTACCTGTGTATATAATGATTAGTTAAGTGCTCCAAGGTCTGGATGCTTGTCCCGGCTTGTAGAGAGATTTTCCTACGCCCTCCCTATAGTTCCCCCATCATTACAGAGCACACTTTAGTACTCTGTGTGTTTACTGAGAGACAGATAGCCGAGTGTTTACAGTAATCATTACATTCACACACACATGCACGCTCTCTCCTTCTTTGTGCGTGCATTTGGCAGCTTACAATGTTCTTCCCTCTAATAAAAGGGTTTCTGAGGTGAGGAGGCACTTTCCCGCTCCTTAAAGATATTAGTGAGGAGGAGGGTTGGGGGTTAGGAGGGGCATATGGAGGGCTGCCCCCCCCCCCCCCCCCCCCCTTTCAGGGTT
>VUQS01035503.1:0-11227 GCA_015108495.1 Heterochromis multidens | reverse complement strand
CCCCCACCTCTCTTTCAGGATTTTTACTGAGCTTGGCAGCCTGCCAGGATGAATGGAGAAACTGATGGTAGGACTGGGTTTCATGCAGCAGCACTGATGACAGATTGTTGATGGCGAGAAATCATATACATTAAATCTAGCCTTAGTGCAACTGCTGCTAGGAAGTTCTTTTAGTGTGTTGGCTTGCTTTAACAGTTTTATTGCTGTCTAAAATCCATATTTTAAATCTGACAGGTACATCACTATTCAAAGGTGAATACCTGGACAGCAACAGCTAAACTGGGGCATTTAGCAGGTCTTAGTTTATTTTTACACAACACAAACAAAACTATATCCCCTTTCCACAGATGAAGTGGAAAAGGTGTCTAATCAAGAAAGAAAGAAAAAATACTAATTGCTGGGCCCAAAGGAACCACTGACTTCAGAGGCTGTGGGAGGGGTTATAGCATCAAATTCACTGATGATTGGCAGATTCTATTCAGCACAATATTCTTTGCAGAGAAAAAAGCCAAATATTTGCTACTTAAGAACTCTGAAACCTGTTGAGGGCTGGTTCTCAAAGAGCGCCAAAGCAGAACAGGCTTCACACCATAGCACTGACAGCAGCTCCCAAAGGGGACAGCATCATTTTGTTGTCTTACTTTGCATCCTCATAAATGTTCTCATGTGACTAATGTCATTGTGCAGGTGTGTAGCATCAATCTTTAAAGGTACACACAATCAGTGACAAAAAGGAGCACTGCATCATGGATTAGCCCTTAAATGCAAATATTAAAAGCAAACATGCCACAAGATTAGAGCTTTGGAAAATTGTGATTGAGTATATCTTAATTTAAATTCAGTTTCATTTATACAGTATAACACCCGTTCACAACAGTTGTCTCAATGTGTCTAAGTCTAAGGTAATAATAAAAGACTTCTAACAGAACCAGGCTCAGCAGGAGCAGCTGTTTGCCCTCATCGGTTTGGGATTGAGTGGAAATAGAGGACAGAAAAGAGGAGCACTGAGAGAAGACAAAGCATAAACTAAGGGAGTCCACAAAAGTTCATTATATGCAACAGTGGCGTATGAATACATGGGGAGTTAAACGATAGGAATGGAGGAGAATTGGTACGGTGTTACTATAGATGTGTTATCTATCATTCTTAGGCGCAATCAGTAAATCAATTGAGAGAAATTGCTATTAAGCTTTTTAACACTAGAATTCTGATTGATACCAATCTTAATAAATTACATTGATCAGCCACAATATTAAAACCGCTGACCAGTGAAATCAATAACATGGACGATCTCATTACAGTGCAATATTTTGCTGTGACACTTTGGGTCATGACACTTGTGTCAACCAGTGCAGACAACGCACACCCACACATGGCAACAAAACTCACTGACGGCTTTCCTTGTTACCCCACAGAAAATGCTCAACCCAGCTTGAGGAACTTCAAAATTTCCCAGTTTGCTGACCTGGCTGACAAACACCACACACAGCAATCTGATCAGCATCTGTGGAACAAGCCTGACATATGAAGCTCCCACCCTACAGCCCATAGGACCCAAAGGATGTGCTGCCAGCATCCCTGTGGTGTCTCAGAGGTCCCTTGTCCATGCCTCAATGGGTTACAGCTGTTTTGGCAGGTGGTTTTAATGTAGTTTAGGTTTTGTGGTCTGACTGAAAAGTTCTGTTTACAAGCAGGTTCTGAAATATATTCATGATTGCATGATTCTTGTGCTTGTCCTGATTTAAAGGCAATAATAATAATTTGATCTGTTTCCATGTTAAGCTGGAAGTCAGCACAGGTCACTGTCCACCAGCTGTCTGTTTTCACTAACCTTAGCATTTATTCTCCAGGTCTTTAGAACAGAATCTTCCAAATGAAATTCCTGATTTTGGAGTTTTCACGACTGTGGTGGAGAGCGCCACCTACCATACCAGCCTAGAATCTCCTGTAGGTGTTCAACTGGGTTGAAATCTGGTAAAAATGAAGGTCATAGCATTGAGTTCATCTTCATTTTCATCTTTATCAAACCAGTCAGTGAGCCCTTGTGCCCTCCTAATGGAGTCATCCCGGAAGAGACCACTCCCATCAGGATAAAAGTGATCAATCAGAATTATGGGAAAAATTACACCTCTCTCTCCCCAAGACACTTTTTTAACTGTTCACCAGGCCAACAGGACATAAGCTGACCCTTTCCATGTTCTGAACTCAGAGTAATGTATGTGCTAACAAATTTTGGAAGGAGGTACAGGGTCCCCTTGGGGAAACATAACCATTATAAACATTAATGTGTCCCATTATCAGTTAAACTTATTAATGAAGAGCTCATGAAGGACAGCCAGAGCAGCAGGTAGGTTTTGATGATACTGCAGGTCTACCCTGTTTGTTAATTTATTTTAGGTCTGTGTTTTATTTTGTTTGTTGTTTTGTTTGTTTTTTTGTCCAAGACAATTTACTTGTATGCGAGATAATAAAGTAACCTTAACCCTAGACCCAAACTATGGCAGCAAAATACCCCAAACACCTTAACAAGGCATTAAATAGAAGATGAGAAATCTCAGGTTGTTAACACATGAAGCAAAATGGTACCATACCAGCCTATATCATGGGTGGTATTTGAAGTAAAGTGGAGGTAGATGTGCCCACTGGATAACATGATGGGCTTTATATTTTAAGAACATGAAAGTCTTCAGAAGACCCTGCAGAGACTTTCTGCTCTCATCTCAATCTGTCAGCAGTCACCTGGGCAACAAATTGGCATATACATGGATGTGATGTTATGACATGTTTTGGATGTGGCGCTGGCTTAATGGCTGTAGCAGGATTATGTGGTGAACAGACACTCTCTGAGGCAGTGAAGTTTTGATGTATGGGGTTAATAAAGTTCATAAACAAGGGAGGTGGAACAGAGGGATCAACCACTTTGTTTTAGTGCTGGCAGGAAGAGGTATGAGAGACCTACACAGTCCGTAACAGTGCAGACACTGAGTGCACAGTCGAGCTTGTTCACCAACCAGCTCATCATAAAACAAACTATTACATGCAACCATCATGGTAATTTACCAAATCGCTTTCCCATAAGAGAAAATAACACATACAGAAAGCCACTTCAAGTCATGCATAAATACCATCTGCTCAGTTTACTGGGCCACTTGAATACTGTAAAACAGGCTGAACATCTGCAACAGGAGTTTATGTACAGAAACCAAACAAGCCACATGCTGCTCTTAACTCCCCAAATGGGTAAATCAGGGCACATGTGCAAAAACACCAACACAAGCATATGCCTTCAGAAACAAAAACGGCATTCTTTAGTTTAGAATATATGTCCTCTGCAAGAATGCTTTGAACATGAACATCTCACACTGAAACTGGATGCAGGCTAGAAAACAAAAACAGTAGCTGGTGGGATGGTTGGAAATATCAGCGGAAAGTGTGTGCAACAAGAAGATGGCCGTTGTGTTCTGCAGGTAGTATGAACTCACTATCTGAAACATGCAGTGAATAGCTGTGAACATATTACTGTTTACATGTTGGTTGTGAGGAATGCTGATCAGGAAACCAAACCACTCTGTCCACATGCCTGAAAACACACCCAACGTTCGATCGAAAGATGGAACTCTCGTTTCCTGACCAGCATTTTTCATGTTTCGCTCACACTCGCTGTTTACTTTCATTTTCACTCTCTGTTTGGTTACAAAACATGTCAGAAAGCTCTGTTTTCTATTTTAGCCGGGTGACAACACAAGTGCACATTTTTCTGAACTCATTCACACGGTCATAAACTGTCACTTTAAAGCATTAAAACTTTAAAAACATAACTATAAATCATAACAGGAACTTTCACAAACAACCTACAGCGATGTTTTCTGGGGTTTCAGGCATAAAATATCTTGTGAGCACATACAGTCGTGTGAAGAAGAAAGTTTTCACAGGACTCTATGCAGTCCACCCTTACTGCTTCCATAGGAATTAAGAGTGTAATTAGCAGCCAGGTGCTGCTAATCAAATGCACTTGATTAACTGATCATCACTAAGTGTACTCAACTGCAGCATGATTGATATTTGAGGATACATACTCAGTGAGATAGTAAACACTGTCTTTCCCCTGTAAATTCACACAAGTCAGTAACCTGTCAGTGTTGGTATAAACAAGGTGTCTAGATGGGAAACATCTGCTGTCTCACTGGCGTTATCATAGAGTCTCTCCTTTGCTAAGTCATAAACACATAGATAAACACAGGTCTTCTTGGGCTGACGTTGCACAGATGCAGTGGAGAAGTTGTGTTTATGCCAACGACACAGTAGTCTAAGAAACACGTCTCAGTGTCTCAAAACAAACATCTATAGGCCCCCAAACACAGCTGCAGGAGTGAATCCACTCATGTGTGCATGTAAAATAACTTCACAAACGCACAGTAAACAAAGTCATCCCTGATCAGCTTACTGCTATCAGATGTTTCCACTGAGCAGAAATGTGCTTCTTACTTGTTGGCTGAGAATAACACAAAAGCATGTAAACAAAACCCACATGCAAAGCTCCATTCACAAGGCAGGTCACAGATCGGGCTGCTGTTGCCGCGCCTCCTCCGCTTCTGGGAATGAGGTTTATTTGATTCTGTTCAGCCAGGATCCTGCTCCTGTTGTGTGGGATTAGTCTATTTCAGTCACTCACAACACGCAATACCAGAGGTGTGGCTGCCCTGCCAACCGAGGCCACAAGATACCTAAAAATACAGATCATGCATTCAGGCTGGACGGGAACTAAAGAGTTTGTTAGTTGTTGCAATGAAAAGGTCTTCTTCAGAAAGAAGACATTTTTAAATAACTTTAGGATGAGAAGGTAAGGAGACTGTGGTCCAACTGCTGTCTTAAAGGAGAAGGTCTTTAAATGAGGTAAATACAACCTCAGATAAACTACAACACACAATGACATATTACACTGTGTCATTATTTATTTAACAAAATCTAAGACAAAATACAGAAGCAGGGTGTGAAAAACTAAGTACACCTTTACTGCTTCCACAGGAATTAGGAGGGTATGTAGCAGCCAGGTGCTGCTAATCAAATGCACTTGATTAACTGATTATCAGCAAGTGTGACGACCTCTATAAAAATAAAAGTTTTGGCAGTTTGGTGCAAAAAACAAACAAAACAAGAGCACTCAAGGACCACAACTTCCCCCCGAAGGACAAGGGCTATACTCAAACTTTGATGTTTTATGATGGTTTTATTACAACATGCTGTCAGCCTGTTTTTATTAAACATGCTAACTTCAGCGGCATCACTGTGATGTTGTAGAGCATCGTACTGAAAAAATAAGAAGTGTGTTGTACAGCTCTCTCCAAGCCCTTTCATGTGATATATTATACTCCAAATGGTTTCTTGAATTGTTTTTTTTTAAGGTCAACTTTGACCTTGGGTGACAACAATGAAGGTCAAGATCAAATGCTTAGCCAACCTAGGTACTCATGTCCCCTAAGGTCTAGTATAGTGTTGTGAAGTTTGAAGACGATCCATAAAAAATTGTGGGTAATATAAAGTTTTTACTGATTTTCACATTCGGTGTGACCTTGACCTTGATGCGATTTTCACCAAAATGAAATCAGCTCGAGCTGTTATTGGTATCTACCATCACACAAAATTTGACAGACAGACAAACCAACAAACGCTCCCTCCCTTCAGGGGAGGAAAAAAATAAATACAAAAATAAACAAGAGCTACATCTCAGACTCTACAGGCCTCAGTTAAATGTTAAAGTTCATGACAGTACAATTAGAAAAAGCCTGATCAAGTATGGCTTGTTTGGAGGGGTTGCCAATAGAAAGCCTCTTCTCTCTAAAAAGAACACTGCAGCACGGCTTAGGTTTGCAATGCTGCATCTGAACAAACCACAAGACTTCTGTAACAACAATAAAGGATGAATGAATCGATACCATTGACTGGCCCCCACACTCGTCTGATCTAAATTCAATAGAACACCTCTGGGACATTATGTTTCGGTCCATTCAACGCTGCCAGGGTGCATCCCAGACTGTCCAGGAGCTCAGTGATGTCCTGGTCCAGATCTGGGAGGAGATCCCCCAGGATCCATCGTCTTATTAGGAACCCCAACGTCAGGCATGTATACAAGCATGTGGGGGCCATACAAACTACTGAGTATCATTTTGTGTTGCTGCAATTAAATTTTGGCATAATTTTTTCACTTTGATTTTTGGGGTGTCTTTGATCTCTGTAGGTTGATAATTGTCATTTCCATCAAACAATGTGACATCCTTTCATTCCTAACACACTACCCAGTCCATATCAGTATAGATATCCAACATGATATTTTTCCCATTATGATCTGATGTGTTTTCAAAGTGTTCCTTTAATGTTTTAGAAACCTGCACAGATGTGCATAGGTCACCTATTCCTGAATAAATTTATAAACCTGTAGATTTTAACAGCTCGTGTTTTCTGCTCATGTTCAAAAACTTTCTGCACGTTCAAAAACATGTCACACATATCTGAGTTTTGAGATGATTTTTAGTGATCATATACATCTGCGTGTTACATTAATTCTAAATTGGCCATAGACATGAATGTGAGAGCGAATGGTTGTCTGTCTCTGTGTGTTAGCCCTGTGACAGCTGGAATAGGCTCCAGCTGCCCTTTGACTCTGAATTGGATAAGCAGAAGAAAATGATTGGATATAAGATGAATAAGGATTATTCTGAACTGTGAGTCATACAAAGCTTCTCAGTAGAGCTCAAGAATAAAAATATGGATATGAAAATGAGCTAAACAGGTTGACCGTATGCTTTGTTCCTCAAAGTATTCTGCAATGAAGAAGTATTTAGTCCATCAGAACATGTGGTTCACTCCACGCCAGCACTTTCCTTTTTTTTAAGTGCTGCCTTAAAAGGAAAACAGGACATGTTCAAAACACATTTCTATCTCCTCTTTTTATCAATATTACAACCACCTGAAGAAAATGAGTCCCGAGACGTTTCAGTTGCAGCTTATCATTTTTCTCTGTGGGATCTGGCTGGAATTAGCTGGGGAAGATGCACCCACCGAGCCACGTAAACATCGGCAAAACATGTGGTAATAACACAACGTCAGACCAGTGAAAGTCACGAATGCTTTCTTACTGCTAACTGTTAGATTCAAGCAAGAATGCTGAAACAAAGAGCCAGAGTGAATTTAAATGCAACAGATACAGAACAGAATGTAATGTGTATATAGCAGGAAATTATGTGGTTTAGTAATCGAGTTAACTTTGAGTGCAGCACCTCTGGTTTTCTCTGGGTCACAATGTGGAACATAAGGCAAACATCCACATAAAGATAAGATGTTAAATAACCCAGAGTGCAAAAAATAGCACAAGTAGTGTCAAGAAATTGGGCTTCATATATGAAATACTCCACTACAAGCATGTAATGCTTAACCTACACTAGAAGCTGTTGAAGGAGATTAAAGTCTGACACTAAAGACAACGTGTCATGAATCAGTTTTTGGATTTTGCAAAGACTGGGGGAAGCCTATAACTACATTCCTTTTGACCTAATTCCCCATCATGCTCTGGGTTAGGGCTAGGGTTAACAATGGAGCAGAAGCACAAGGAGCCTTTTTTGGCCACAGCTGCTTTTGTGTGTGTGCATTAGTTGGTTCTGAAAAAACAGCCCCAAAGAAAAAACAGGTGACACCAAAGAATGTAGACAAAGCACCGGCTCAGAGAGTGGACAGAGCACACCTATTGGTTGTTGACAATGATCACATGAATAAACTTCATCATTTGCATGAACCAAGAAAAGAAAAACCTACAATAACATTAAATAGCTTTGATTTTATCAGAACGTCAAGTAAAGAAGGACTTAAACAGTTCTGACTTAGTTTTATGACCAGCTTACATCAAATGGTTGAGATGATGGGTGTGCTATAATCTGCCTAATTACCTGATAGTAAATCAGCTTAGACTCCAGTCACGCAGGCCTAGAGACTGGTCAACGACCACCTGGCAACCAACGGCCATGAGGAAAACGTGCATTACCTAAGCACTTTTGAGCGGTTGCTGGAGGTAGTTGATTGCTAAAGCTGTATACGCAGGCCTAGAGAGTGGTCAGTGACCCCATGGTAAACACCCATAGCTAAGTGTGTATTCCGCAACTAGTTTGCAAGTTGTTGCTTGAGGTTACTGGCGACAAAGAGGTATACAGTGCTGCACCGAAAACCTTCTTGGGATTGTGTTAGTTGCTGGCAGGTTCCCACGGTTCCCAGTAGTTTTCGTGGAAGATGCTGACTTGTCTGCAAACACACAAACTACTTGCCAAGGGGCGGTGAAACTGTGAGAAGTGTGACACAAACTGAAAATGAGGAACATTCAACTTTAAAGTGCATATGGCGCCTTTTGAAATGTGTTTGCTGCAGCGTTAAGGCACAACTTTAAACGAACAATCTTCGTTTCCAGTTTGTGTCAAGCTTTTTCAACTTTCGCTACAGTTTGGATAGCAAATGGAGAGTGTTTGCAGACAAGTCAGCGTCTTCCATGCAAACTACAGGCGACCACGGCGATCTGCTGCCAATCAAAGCAATCACAAAAAGGTGTCATAGTACAAGACCCTCTTTGCAATTCACTTCACCTACCGACTCACAGCAACCTCCAACAACCACTCACCAACCAGTAGGGGAATACACATTTTTCCCTAGTGAACAGAGGTCATCAACTGGTCTCTAGGTCATCAAGGCCTTAGGTGAAAAACTCACATTCTCTTCATCAGCTGAACTTAAAAAAAACATACCCGTCCACTTATAATCAGATTTTTTTTTTTAGGTAAACCTTCAGTGATCATGTCACCACATGGGATAGGTGGTTGGTCCAAAAACGTTCTGTTTCAGAATAATGAATCCATAAGTAATGCCATCCTAATGTAGGCCATAGGTCCCCTGTCTCTCACTGCAGATACAAATTTAATAAAAACACTGATGTAAACTTTTGACTGCATCTGTAAACATGAATCAGTTAAGGAATATTCTCAGTGACTTATATGACTAACGCCCACACTTGCCCTTTAAATGGGTTTTTGTGTGTGTGTTAAAAGTATTAAAGTAGTATTAAATATTAAAATATGGCATTTTTTTGTGAACGGGTAACGACTCCAGGTCTGACTTTGTTCTTAACTGGTATAAATAGAAATCAACTGCTACACTGTTGGACTGCCAGCAGCTTAACCACATTCATTAATTACTTTTCAGCGTCAGCTCAGTCCAGTGCACCTCCAGGTTCCCACCAGCTGGATGGTACACACACACACACACTAACATCATCCTCAGAGGAATTTCAGGCTGGCATCCTGACCTGCCCAGACTCACTCTGTGGAGCGACTCCAGCTCTGACTGAGGACTGTGATTATCTGTTCAGTGTGTGTGTGTGTGTGTGTGTGTGTGTGTGTGTGTGTGTGTGCATGTAGTTGTTTTGGGAACTCACTCGCAGATTGCATTTGAGGTCTGGCTGATTTCCAGGAGCCCACGCTGTCCTCACACACTCCTATGTACAGTATATAGTGTTTGTGTGTGTGGCTGCAGGGACTGTAATTATCCCCCTGCAGGGCAACAAATGTCAAATTTCTGAATTCTCTAACGCAGCGTCAACAGTGAGTAATACCATCTTCTTACTGCAGCTTTGAGGGTAAGCACAAAGAATGAAAATACTGCGTTGACTAAATCTTGGGGAAAAATGCTTTTTCTCTAGTAGCTTCAGCTGGAATTTAGAATGAATTCTTACACAGAGAGAAGACTGGATTTTGACTTAATCCCACAGTTCAAACCATTATCTAATTGTTACCATCTGACTTCAGTTTGGACTTTGGCAAATAAACACAGAGCAAAAATGCCATTAAATACACCCGAAAGGTCTATCTGATGGTACTTGATGAGCTCCACAAAGCTCATCAAGTACTCTCATCAAGTGCAGTATTCTCCAGACATTGGTCAGTAATGTTTGGCTATTGTGATTATTTCCAGCTTTATATTTTTATTGTTGGACTCTGCTAGAGTAGCTTCGTATGATTCAATGTTCAAAATGATCCTTATTTATCTTATACTGGGCCTTTGTGCAGCCCCTCAATTCATCCTGTATCTGAAACAAGCAGTTTTAGCTCCCTTCTCCTTCCTATAGAGTTCTTTCGAGTGGCTGCCCCTCACAAGAAATTTGGAGAACAAGTGGGTGAGGTTGCATTGCTCACAGCCTGAGCTTTCCATATTAGGGAAATCCTTAATATCATACAGAGCCAAAAGTTAAAAAAACTGTCAGAGACTGAGTGTTTAGAGCAGTCGGAAGCCTTAATTTTCATCTCATAGGGATTATTTGTACATAGGCTGACCTCATTATATGAAACTTTGGCCATGTTTTATTTGAGCATCCATCTTTGCAACAGCATATACACTCACCAACCACTTCATTAGTTACACCTTGCTAGTACCAGGTTGGACACCCTTTGGCCTTCAGAGTTTCCTTCATTCTTCATGGCACAGATTCAACAAGGTGCTGGAAACATTCCTCAAAGATTTTGGTCCATGTTTACATGACAGCATCACACAGCTGCTGCTGCAGAGTTGTTGGCTGCATCCATGATGTGATTTTCCCATTCCACTACATCCCAAAGGTGCTCTATTGGATTGAGATCAGGTGACTGTGGAGGCCATTTGAGTGCAGTCAACTTATTGTCATGTTTAAGAAACCAGTTTGAGATGATGTGAGTTTTGTGACATTGTGTTATCCTGCTGGAAGCAGCCATCAGAAGATGATACACTGTGGTCATAAAGGGGTGGACATCGTGAGCTACAATACTCAGGTAGGCTGTGGGGTTTAAACTATGTTCAGCTGGTATTAAGGGGCCCAAAGTGTACCAAGGAAATATCCCCCACACCTTTACACCAGCAGCAGTCTGAACTGTTGATACAAGGCAGGATGGATCCATGTTTTCATGTCGTTTGACCCTACCAGCACAATGTTGCAGCAGAAATTGAGACTCATCAGACTGGTCAGTGTTTTTCCAATCCATCTTCCAATTTTGGTGAGTCCTTGCAAATTGTAGCGTCAGTTTCCTGTTCTTCGTTGACAGGAGTAGCACCTGGTGTGGTCTTCTGCAGCTGTAGCCCAGCTGCTTTAAGGCTTGACATGTTGTGCAATCAGAGATGCTCTTCTGCATACTTTGGTTTTAACAAGTGGTTAATTTAGTTACTCTTA